>ML420034.1:0-12495 GCA_005239525.1 Nicotiana knightiana | reverse complement strand
GACCCATGAAGGTCTGAGCCATTGAGTGTCTCTAAGTCCGCTGGGGAGTAATTTTAGGGTTTTTAGATTCTTAGATCTGAATTTGATGTAAATTGATTGGTTTTTTTAGGGAAACTAGCAACGGGAGGGGATAGAGGGGACGACGGTGACTTTCTGGTAAAAATTTTGTCTGGATTGGGTGAAGCTCCGCCGCCGGAGGCGATTTCCGACAGGCGGAGGGTGGCGGCTAGGGTTTGGTGTTTAGAGAGATGTGAGAGAGACGGACAAGGGGGATGTGAGGCTTTGGTGAAATGAGGGGGGTGGGGTTCAGTTTGGACATATATATACTAATGAGTAATTAGTTCCCAGCCGTTGGATCTAGGAAGATCAACGGCTGGGATTAGTTCACTTATTATGAAACGGGGTCGTTTGGGTAATGGAGGGGTCAGGCGGGTTGTGGGTTATGGGATTTGGGCTGGGTTGTTTGAGAGTATAGAGATAGGGATTGGGCCTGGGTATTTTTTGGCCCAGGTCCGATTTTGGCTTTCTTAACTAATTAAACTAATTAATCTAATTAAGTGAAAAAAATCTAATTTAATCCAAAAAAATGTAGTAATTAATTTAGACCTTATTTTCATCTATTTACAGATTAATCAATAATAAAACGACCAATTTTATATTCCTAATTAATCTATGATTTATTGAATAAAAATGATTAATTTTAGTAATTAGTTATTAAAACTACATTACATTAAATAACCATCATTCGTCTATTATTTAGTTAATTATAACTTTATAATTCTTTGATAATAGTGATGCAATTTTTAACAATTTTAAAAGATGAATTATGGATATGCCAAAAAATACAAATCTTTCACAATTAATCACTGAAAATCAACAAAAATTCATAAAATCAATTGATTTATTGAGATTTTTATAGGACGATATGGCGAGTAAAAATTACATGCTCATAGCTGCCCTCTTTGCTCGGAAACACGAAGAGTTTTTGGGCAAAGACAAAGTGAGCAGCAATAAATGGCTTTTACCTATTCATATGTTCCATTGTGAATCGTTTTTGAAAAGTTTGACCGAACCCTGCTTCAAGGTTGCCTACATATCCTTGGCTATAAAGGAATCAAGTCAGTGTAGTTCTGGAAGTTTTGGTAGCTGGGACTACTGAGTAACTGTGGTTTCACTGTGTTTGCTGCTGTTACTGCTGCTAATCTCCTTATTAAACCCAAGTACAAAACGAAGGACTAACTAAAACCTATCAGCTGCTAAATTACAAGATTCCTATTTAGGACTTGGTCTTGAGTCTTGATCTTTGCTGAATCTGACCTGGATCCTGATGCTTGTTAGTTGCAGGTGCTGGTTTTGTCTAGTCATTCCTCGGATCAAAGCAGGACATACTGGACGGATGACTTCAATCTCGTCCTGAATAGTCCACATCTTTCCCGTTTGTGCACTTTTGGATTAAATCTTCTCTTTCTTTTTTTTTTTGTTATTTTGGATCGAAACTTCTTCTTTTGGTCGTCTCGAGTTCCAATGTTTTAGAAACATAATCTGCACAAAATTCAAACAAACGAACGAAATTTTTCTGCCCCAGTTTTCACTAGAAAACTTTCGTGAGTTATTGTCATAAAATCTATGCTATTTCGTTATTGAAGGCAATAAAAGGCCGGGAAATGTGTACCCAGAGTGAATGCAGACTAGGGGTGGATATCCTATGCCTAAAAGGTGAAATCAACTAGGGATTGGGGACCCTATGTTGGAAAAGATCGACAGCTCGTGTTGTCGTCAAGAAAAGATCACCAAGGTCATGCCGGTGTCTGGGGAAAGATCAACAGGTTATGTTGTTGTCACAAAAGAAATCACTGGGTTATGCCAATGTCTGGAGAGGATCGATAGGTTATGCTGTTTTCAGGAAGATCACCAGGTTATGCCGGTGTCTGGGGAGGTCAACAGATTATGTTGTTTCCTGGGGAAAAGAGATCACTGGGGTTATGCCAGTGTCTGGAGAAGAAACGATCACCGGGTTATGCTGGTGTCTGGAAAGGTCAACAGGTCATGCTGTTGCCTGAAAAAGAGATCACTGGGTTATGTCAGTGTCTGAAGATGATCAACAGGTTATGTTGTTGTCAGGAAGATCACCAGGTTATGCAAGTGTCTGGAGAGGTCGACGAGTCATGCTGTCGCCTGAAAATAGAGATCACTGGGTTATGCCAATATCTGGAGATGGTCAACAGGTTATGCTGTTGTCAGGAAGATCACCAGGTTATGCCGGTGTCTGGAGAGGTCAACAGGTTATGCTATTGCCTGGGGAAAAGAGATCACTGGGGTTACGCCAGTGTCTGAATATGATCAATAGGTTATGCTGTTGTCAGGAAGATCGCCAGGTTATGCTGCTGTCTGGAAAGGTCGACAGGTTATGCTGTTGTCAGGAAGATCGCCAGGTTATGCTGGTGTTTGGGGAGGTCAACAGGTTATGCTGTTGCCTGGGGAAAAGAGATCACTGGGGTTACACTAGTGTCTGAAGATGATCAATAGGTTATGCTGTTGTCAGGAAGATCACCAGGTTATGCCAGTGTCTGGAGAGGTCAACAGGTTATGCTGTTGCCTGGGGAAAAGAGATCATTGGGGTTAAGCCAGTGTCTGAAGATGATCAACGGGTTATGATATTGTCAGGAAGATCGCCAGGTTATGCTGGTGTCTGGAAAGGTCAACAGGTTATGCTGTTGCCTGAAATAGAGATCACTGGGTTATGCCAGTGTCTGAAGATGATCAACAGGTTATGCTGTTGTCTGCTTGGGTGCGGGACCCTACGTTGGCATCAACTGAGGACTGGGATATCCTTGGTTGGAAAATGTTTGGCTAGGGGTTGAGGACCCTATGTTACTTTAGGGTTGCATCATATTCAACTTCATTTCTTCTTTTTTATATATATGCTGGAAAAGATTTTTGGAGGAAACTTCCCTTTCTTTGGAGTCAATGTTGCAGAGCTCTTTCTAGCTCTTGCGCAATTCCTTTTGATTGCACCTGCTTTTTGCACGGTTGCTTTTGTACCTGTTTCCTATTTTCAAACGAAGAGCAATTTGTTAGTTTGAAACGGTGGTTAGATTTGCGGCCTCGATTTTCAACTGCTTGATCTCAGTTCTTTTGATGAAGGTCTCAACCACTTGCTTGCTTGTTTGCTTGCTGGGTATTAGGTTTCATCTCTAATCCCGGGGGCCTTGGCTTTCCATATTTCACCATGGCGATCGGTCACGTGGGACCCAACATTTTTTTTTGTAGGCTTTTCACTTGGTTTTTCTTTTGGATTTCCAGAGTATTGGGGAGAGTTTTGGTCCCTCAAATTCCGCTGCGACGGTTAGTCGCGTGGGACTTAAACTTTCCAACTTTGTTTCGCCTTTATTGGATTTTCATTCCTGACTTTTCTTCTAACTGTAACTTTAGTCACTTGGAATATTTCGGCTCTTCAAACCCTGCTAAGATGGTTAGCCACGCGGGGTCCATCCTTTCAACTTTATTCGCCTTCATAGGCACTTCAATTTGATTTTCTCCTTTCAAGGTTTTGAGTTTGAATCATTGGCCATTGTGGCCAGTCGGGATCGACTCGATGCCCCTGACGAGGCTGGGTGCCTTTTGCATATTGACACGTGTCAAATGAGAGCCCTGTAAATCAGTCTTGCCATCCGTTCTTTGCCTTAGTTTTGGAATAGAGTTAGACCGAAAGGGATTCAAGAAAAAATAAATGACAGAATGGACAATGAATTTAAGTAAAAAGTATCCCTTTCGGGGGAAAGGAAAGAAGAACTTATCTGGAGTGCATGCGGACTTCAATGATCATGACATGCCTTTTGGACTGGATGTCTGATCCATGTAAACCGTCCGACTCTCAGAAATGCATCACAACTATTGCCCCGAGATCGAGAAGCCTTGCCCCGGACGGCGTCCATATCAGTGATCCATTATCCTTTTCGATTAGTGGAACCCTTTGCGGGTTTTCACCGACTAACCTCTCTCATTTATCTTCTTACCATTGCCTTGTAGTGCTCTTTGCGAGTTTTCACTAACAAGACTCTCTCATGTTCAATTTCTCTACTCACCGTCGCCTTACAGTGCCCGTGTGGGTTTTCACCGATAAGACTCTCTCATTTTAATTTCTCTCATTTCTTGTATCCACTCCGAACAACTGTATCCTCCAATTTTGGACATCTTTGCCGATTGATCGGAAGGACTTGAATAGGGTTTTGGTGCAAAGAAATTGTATTGAATTACAACTCTAGAACCCCTCCGGTGACATATTGCCGAATCGTAACACTTGCCCCAGCTTAAACTCTTGGGGAAATGTGGATCTTTATTTTGGTATGACTGAACCTTAGGGAGAGGCTGCCTACGTATCCTTTCGGAATCAAGTCGAACATAGTTCAAGAAACGTTTTTTTTTTCAACATTTCTTTTTCTCCAATAACACTTTCGGGTTCCAAAGAAGGTAATCAAAGAAGATTAACCGGCCCAAAGGGTTTGTAGAAGGGTTAATGTTGTTTGGGTAGAGAGAATGAAAGCCTTCGTCGTCCCAAACGGAGAACACTTGCCAATATATAGAGGATCAAACATAGTACCTTTTGACGGCATCTGCATTGACAGCCGTTTCGGGATCATTTCCTTTGATATCCCCCCCCCCCAGGTATAACGCTCCTTTTGGTAGAAATTTCCTTATGATGTATGGAACTTTCCAGTTTGGGGCTAATTTTCCTTTCGCGAGTTGCCCTACCTCGAAGTTCCTAGGTCGCACTTTCTTGTTGTAAGCGCGGGCCATTCTTCGCTGGTATAATTGTCCGTGGCACACTGCGGCCATTCTTTTCTCATCAATAAGAATTAATTGCTCCAGTCGGGTCTTGACCAACTCATTGTCTTCAATTTCTGCTTCGGTAATAACCCGAAGGGAAGGAATTTCGACTTCAGCAGGTATTACGACTTCAGTGCCATAAACCAATAGGTAAGGGGTAGCTCCCACCGATGTACGCATGGTCGTGCGATATCCCAACAATGTGAAAGGCAACTTTTCATGCCATTGTCTGGATGTTTGAATCATTTTCCTGAGAATTTTCTTGATGTTTTTGTTTGCTGCTTCAATGGAGCCATTTGCTTTGGGCCGGTAAGGGGTCGAGTTGCGGTGTGTTATCTGGAACTGTTCACATACCTCCCTCATCAAGTTACTGTTTAGATTCGCGGCGTTGTCGGTAATGATAGTTTTTGGGATACCAAAATGCCAGATGATATTAGCGTGCACGAAATCCACCACCACCTTCTTAGTGACAGCTTTGAACGTGATGACCTCGACCCATTTCGTGAAATAGTCGATAGCAACCAAAATGAATCTGTGCCCGTTTGAGGCCCTTGGCTCGATTGGCCCAATGACATCCATTCCCCAAGCAACAAATGGCCAGGGTGCCAACATAGGATGCAGTTCTGAAGGTGGTGCATGGATCAGGTCGCCATGTATTTGACACTTATGGCACTTCCGGACGAAACCGAAACAATCGTTCTCCATGGTCATCCAATAATATCCAGCCCGTAAGATTTTCTTTGCGAGGACCTAACCATTCATGTGGGGGCCGCATACTCCTGAATGGACCTCACCCATGATCCTTTCGGCTTCTTTGGAGTCTACACATCTTAATAGATTTGGATCGGGAGTCCTTTTATACAGTACTTCCCCACTTAGGAAGAAACTGCTGGCGAGCCTTTGGATGGTTCTCTTTTGGTCTCCGTTGGCCTGATCGGGCTATTCTCTTGTCTTCAAAAATCTTTTAATATCATGATACCATGGTTGGACATCGGGTTCTACTTCGACCGTGTTGCAATAACCATGTCTTTCCTTGATTTGGATCTCCAATGGGTCTATACGAACATTAACCGGATAGGGTAGCATTGCAGCTAAGGTGGCCAGCGCATCAGCTAACTCATTGTGGCACCGAGGAATATATTTGAACTCGATGGCTTTAAATCGCTTACTAAGATTCTCCATATGCTGTCTGTAGGGAAGGAGTTTAACATCCTGAGTTTCCCACTCTCCCTGAGCTTGCTTAATGATCAAGTCGGAGTCTCCCATGATCAATAACTCTTCTATATCCATGTCAATGGCCATGTTCATGCCCATTATACAAGCTTCATATTCGGCAGTATTGTTTGTGCAGAAGAAACGGAGACGGGCCGTGGCCGGGTAGTGTTGCCCTGTGGGTGAAATCAAGCTTGCCCCTATCCCAATACCTTTCGCATTGGCTGTTCCGTCGAAGAACATTTTCCAGGTGCCAGCGCCTTCCGAGATTACTTCGACGGAGTTGATCTCTTCATCTGGAAAATAAGTGCTCAAGGGTTGGTATTCATCATCAACCAGATTTTCAGCCAGATGGTCGACCAATGCTTGAGCTTTCATAGTTGTGCGAGTGACATAGACAATATCGTATTCCGTGAGCAAGATTTTCCATTTTGCAAATCTCCCAGTGGGCATTGGATTTTGGAATATGTATTTCAAAGGATCCAGCCTCGTGATGAGGTAGGTGGTATAAGCCAATAAATAATGTCGGAGCTTCTGAACAACCCAAGTTAGGGCGCAACAAGTCCTTTCTAACTGAGAATACTTGGCTTCGTAGCTTGTGAACTTCTTACTTAAGTAGTAAATGACCTGCTCTTTCTTTCTCGTCGCATCGTGTTGCCCGAGAACACACCCAAAGGAATTTTTAGCACCGTCAGGTATAGGAACAGAGGTCTCCCTGGTTCTGGCGGGACTAGCACTGGAGGATTTGACAGATATTCTTTGATCTTGTCAAAGACGTCCTGTCACTCGTCTGTCCATTTGATGTCCGCATCTTTTTTCAATAGCTTGAATATAGGCTCGCATGTGGAGGTCAACTGAGCGATGAATCTGCTGATGTAATTCAACCTACCCAACAGACTCATGACTTCCTTCTTGGTTCTTGGGGGTGGGAGATCCCAAATAGATTTTATCTTTGTTGGGTCCGGCTCGATGCCCCGTCGACTGACTATAAATCCCAGTAATTTTTCGGATGGAACTCCGAAAGCGCATTTGGCTGGGTTTAATTTTAAATTATATCTGCGCAGGTGTTCGAAGAATTTCCTCAAATGCTGCACATGGTCACTTTGGGTTCTGGACTTAGTGATCACATCATCCACATACACCTCAATCTCCTGATGCATCATGTCGTGAAATAGGGCGGTCATGGCCCTCATATAAGTCGCCCCAACGTTCTTTAAACCAAACAACATGACCCGGTAACAGTATGTTCCCCAGGGTGTAGTGAAGGCTGTCTTTTCTGCATCTTCTTCATCCATCAATACCTGGTGATATCCGACATAGAAATCGACAAAAGACTATACCTCGTGTTTGGCATAATTGTCGACTAGGATGTGTATGTTCGGTAGTGGAAAATTATCTTTGGGACTGGCTTTATTCAGATCCCGGTAATTGACACATGCTCAGACCTTTCCGTCCTTTTTAGGAACCGGAACCACATTGGCCAGCCAAGTGGTGTATTGGACCACTCGGTTACTCCGACCTTTAGTTGTTTAGCAACCTCTTCTTTGATCTTGTCACTCATGTCTGTTTTAAATTTCCTCTGCTTTTGTTGGACAGGTGGATGACCGAGGTAGGTTGGAAATTTGTGTACCACCAAGTCCATACTTAGTCCGGGCATGTCTTCATAAGACCAAGCAAATACATCTTTGAATTCAAATAGGAGTTGAATCAAGGCATCTCTAGTCCTTTCATCCGTGTGGACGCTTATCATGGTTTCTCGAATCCCTTCTTCATTGCCCAAGTTAACGGGTTCCGTTTCGTTTAAGTTTCGCTTAGGCTTATTCTCGAACTGTTCCAATTCTCGATTTATTTCCCTAAAAGCGTCTTCATCATATTCTAGTTCTTGATTCATTATTTCAAGGTTAGACGATGTATTANAAAAATAAGAAAAGTAAACAAAAATCAGAAAGAATAGTAGACGATGAAATTTTGATTTCATTTCATTGAATTTGAACATAGGAGGGTTTACATAGAAATTTAAAGGCAAGAATTTAAAAACTTGAGTTACACCCTGGAATAACTCATAGTGCAGGAAGGATGGCAAAAGCTGAACTACCGGGACTCCCGCCGGACGGGGAATGGAGTAGCCTCCTAGTTTTTCAACTTGGCATCAGGCCCCATATATTATACTTCGGCAGTGCTGGAGCCCTCTACTGGTTGGACCATATGGGCCTCATACAACATTTGCCTCATTGCTCCGCATATTTCTTCTATTTCTTCTGCCGTGAAAACCTCATCCTCTTCCTCCGTGTATTTTGGCTTGACAAATGATGCGGTGATGTGTGGGATCGGCGGAGGCAATATCCAACCATTTTTCTTGCGTTGGTCAACCCATTGTTCATCGTCGGGGGTAGCTTGAAACCCTACGCCAAAAAACTTTTTATTGGTAGGCAAAGTGACGGGTTCTTTAATGCCCTGCAAGGACACCCGAGCCTTTTTCCAGGTGTGTACCCATGTTTGATCATGTCGTTGGAGACCATAATTGACGCGTTTGATAGGAAGGGTTGAGGGCACGGGGTTCCTTCCTCATGCTGGTCCGCAACCACAATCTCGCAAGCTTGGTAGACTATGTGCTCGCTGCCCTCTCTTGCTTCCAGGCATGGGGCTAATGGGTCCCTGTAAATAGATTGCTCGTCTTCCCCATGGACCACGATTTCCTGGTCCTCTTATTCGAACTTAACCA
The DNA here is from genome assembly GCA_005239525.1 of Nicotiana knightiana. Classification (NCBI taxonomy): domain Eukaryota; kingdom Viridiplantae; phylum Streptophyta; class Magnoliopsida; order Solanales; family Solanaceae; genus Nicotiana; species Nicotiana knightiana. The sequence goes on along the minus strand of ML420034.1, from coordinate 3,734 downwards.
TCTGGTGGAGAGTAGATGGCACTGCCACTGCCGCATGGATCCAAGGCCTTCCTAGGAGATAATTGTAGGAAGTATCCATATCCATGACCTGGAATGTCACTTCGAAATCTACAGGGCCGATTGTCAAGACCAAATCAATCACCCCGATCGTGCCTCTCTTGATACCATCGAATTCACGGACGCACACATTGTTGGGCCTGATTCTTTCAGTCTCGATCTCCATTCTTTGTAAGATCGATAGAGGGAAAATATCAACCCCAGATCCACCGTCCATCATAACTTTCTTCACGTAGTAACCTTCACATTTAACAGTTAGGTGGAGAGCTTTGTTGTGGGTGGCCCCTTCCGGGGGCAAATCATTCTTTCTGAATGAAATCCGGTTGACCTCAAAAAATCATTCTGACATCCTTTCCATTTGCTCGACTGTGGTGTTGGCCGGAACGTACGCTTCGTTGAGGGTTTTGATCAGGATCTTCTGATGCTCGCTTGAATTTACCAAAAGGATAGAAGCGAGACCTGGGCGGGGGACTTTCTGAGCTCCATGATTATGGCGTATTCAGAGGTTTTCATATTCTTGAAGAATTCTTCTGCCTCTCCGGCACTGATCGGCCTTTTGGGCGGAAAGCGTTTCAGCTTGCTTTTGTTTAGCTCTTCCTGGTCGAGGTATTTCTCTGAAGAGATTATATCGCCCGTTTCCCGAGTAATCTCTTCCCCTTTGTATGTCACCACCGTCCTGCGGTAATTCCATGGGACGACAGTAGTATTCTTCATGGGAGTTTGTGACGCGCGGTTAATAACCACGGGCTCATTCAACCTGAGTGAAATTATTTGCCCCCGTGTCGCATATGTCCCCTCCGGGCATACATTTTTGGGCCATTCATTATTGCCTTGTTGAATTGTAACCTTCTGGGAGTGCTCAACACACTTTGTTCCTTCCTGTATGCCTTGGGGATGTAAAGGACAGTGTCTTTAGAGGGTCCCTTATTTGTTCCAGTCTCAGCCTTTTCCGTGACCTGGGGGACGGGGTTACTCTTTCTCATCTCCTTGACTGGTTTGGGTGCCGGCTTGGGTTTTATTCCTACATCTGCGATGGCGATGATGGCCTTTAGAGCTGGATCAAAATCCTGGTCCTCGCAAATCATGCCGATGACGGGCCCATGATTGTGAGCAGGCAGTGGATTGTTCGTCACATTGGGAGCTTCTTTGTCCCTTAAAACCACTTTCTTTTCTTCTATAAGGCTTTCCACGGCCCATTTGAGGGTCCAACAATCCTCTATGTTGTGCCCTTCTGCTCCGAAATGGTAAGCACAACTGGTACCCCATCTATATGATGGTGATTGGGGATTCTGCCCGTTTGGAGGTACGCGTTGCAGGAGTCCCATATTGACCAACTTTGGGAAGAGGCTGGAATACGGCTCTCCGATGGGAGTGAAATTAAGTCTCCTTGGTGGTTCTCGGGGATAGGCATTATACGGGTAGCTATTTTGAAGAGGGCGTTGATTATATGGAGCTGGGGGACGATGGTTATTTTTTGGGTTGGAGTATTCTGATTGTATTGTTGTTGCGGCCTGGGATGTGGCTGAGCGTTCATTACCGCATAGGGAAAATGGAGCGAAGCATAAGCTGTATCTTGGTGAGGATAGTAATGTTGGGAAGCTTTGGGAAATGGGCGTGGGTATTCTCGAGGCTTCCTGACATCGGAAACCATCATGGGCCTTTCTTCTTTCTTTTTCCTGTTGGCTGCAACCCCGGATCCACTTTGGATGGCCTGGGAGGTTGCTCTTATGGCTGATTGGCTCAGGATACGACCAGGTTTTAGCCCATTCTCCACCATTTCTCCGATTTTAATTGCTTCCGCAAATGGTTTGCCCATGGCGGACATCATATTTTGGAAGTAATCAGCTTCCTGTGCTTGTAGAAAAACGCTGACCATTTCAACCTCATCCATCGGAGGTTTGACCCTGGAGGCTTGCTCGTGCCATTTGATGGCGTACTCTCTGAAACTCTCTGAGGGTTTCTTTTTTAGATTGGATAGTGAGTTCCTATCGGGAGCGATGTCCACATTGTATTGGAATTGCCGGACAAAGTCCCGTGCCAAGTCATCCCATATGTGCCAGCGGGATATATCCTGGTCCATGTACCATTCTGATGCAATCCCCGTCAAGCTTTCTCCAAAATAAGCCATGAGAAGTTCATCCTTCCCACCTGCTCCCCTGAGCTGGTTGCAGTACCTTTTCAGATGGGCTATGGGGTCTCCATGTCCCTCATATTTTTTGAACTTGGGAGTTTTGAACCTGAGAGGCAGATGGACGTGCGGGAACATGCACAAGTCTGCATAGGAGACACTTTTCTGCCCGCTCAGCCCCTGTATATTTTTGAGGCTCTGTTCAATACTTTTCATTTTTCGAGTTATTTCTTCGTTCTCGAAGCTTTTCTTATCCTATCACAAAGTGAACTCAGGCTGAGTTTGTTGGGGATATGCATTGGGAGTAGCATGAGCGGTATCCTGATGGACGGATGGTGTTTGGAATGTGAATGGTGGAGGCTCGAAACTTGGCCCGGAGATAGTTGGTGGGGACGTGGCGGAGATTGGTGGTGCGGTGAAAATTTGGAAGACACACCAGAAAACAAATCCTGGGGGCGAACCTCAGAAGGCCTTCCAGGAAAGTGAGCCGACACAGTTGGATATCCAAATGGCGTGGCTGGGTATCTTATGGGGATATTGGACGTCCCTCCTGCCCTGGGGATTATCTCTGGGAAACCCGGGATGGTACCGGGCGGTTCCCTACCATTGGACCATGCGTCCCACATTTCCGGCATGCGGCAACGCAGAGTCCTGTTCTCTTCAGCTGTTGCTGACTCAGATGTTTGGATGACTGGATTTAGGTCTTCCACGGAAGAGTTGACGATTGGCAGGTGACTTTCAGATGTCATTTCTATGCTCCCTTTTGATTTAGTGAAGTAAGGATGGGAAGCCAGGTTGCTGCAAAACCAACCACCTTAAAATACCTTAAGATTGAACCAACAAAACGTTAGGTTGAAACATTTATCACATAGTACTCGCACGTACGTGGTATGCAATGCTCCTGATCAATTTAAATGCTTTTCTATATGTTTTTGCAACAGTTATGTGCTTCATCCCGGCTTTATCTCTTGTTTTTTTTCTTTTTATCATTCTTTCTCTTCCTTTGTTATTGCTTCCACTTTTTTATTCCTCGCTCGGTTCCCTCTCTTGTGGTTATGATCGAATCCTATGTGGATTGCCTACGTATCACGGCATTGCGTGAATCAGATCATCACGTAGTTCATGCTAGCAAAACCCAAAGAAACGCAAATTATTTTTTATTTTTTATTTTTTTTTCTAAAGGTTTCATTATAAAATTTCCATTCATTAAATAAAACACTTTTGATTACAGAAAACTGCAGCCCATTTGTGGAATTACAGAGTTTGCAAAACAGACTTGACATATATTTTCTAAAATATAAAACTGCTGTGGACTCAAGACATGACTATGACTAGAAAAGTGAAATACAAACTCGAAAAATATCAAGAATACATTAGTGCTTCCGTTGCTCCAGGGGCCGGTGGGGCATCATTCGGCCTTGTCACGGGCCTGCGTGCTATGTCTTGTCAGGGGCGGTAAAGGTCGTCCATTATCTTGTGGACGAATATCATAACTGCTGAGAAGAAAGTGGTCCGAGTCATATCTTCGCATTCCTGACATCTGGTGACG
>ML420029.1:0-21362 GCA_005239525.1 Nicotiana knightiana | reverse complement strand
CAAGAAGTCACATCAGTACTCAATTAGCCTAGAAGTAGGGAACTCTTAACCGTCAAATCAATGACACTCTTACAACTATTAGCTTCCACTTGAATAAATTTTCTACCCGTTGTATAATTAATAGCCATATCTTATAAGAGGTCATCATTACTCCTCTCTTCATAAAGCTACCCTCAAACCAAGTTCAACTCATACTACACAACCCAAAACTGTTAACACGCCTTTTCTTCCTAACAATACATAATAATGTCTTCACCACCACCAGCTTCTTCTTCTAATTCATCACCTAATCGTGATTATGATGGAGGACATTCTGAATCTGTCTCCAATTCTCCATCCGTTTACAGTTCTGAATCACCAAAAATTTCATCAACCCCTGAAAATACACCCATTCATGAACCCACTTCAAACCCTACTCCTGCCCCCAAGAATCACCGTGTCAAAGTTCTTGCCCAGAAATCTGTTGCTTCTGGGGCTAGGGAAAAATTCTTGGAGGATATTATTAAAGCAGAAAAAGGTACTAAGTCAGATTCGTCCTGTGAATCCTTTAAATCAGCCAATGAGGAAGACGCACCTAGTTCAACCAGTTCTGAAAAAGGTAATCTTGAAATCAATTATGAATTTACTTCTGCTGATAAAAGATTCGAGTTGGTTGGGTCTGTTATTGATGTTGAAATACCTGGAAGGAAGAGAGGTGGTAGAAAAGAAAGAATTCTTGAGAGAGAGGGAAAAGAAGTTGTGAGGGGATCTTGGGAGGATGGTACCACGCTGGTTATATGTGGTCCCATCCCTGAAGCTGTTGGAGAAAGCGTCACAGATTTAGGGGGAAGCATAGTTGAGGAAGCTGCAGCAGGTCTTGCAAGTCTGAAGAAAGGAACAGATGAACCTGGTTCATCTGGGAAAGAAACATTGGCTGAAAGGCTGAAGAAACTGGGGGAGTCCTATAACCCCAAGAAAAGAAAGAGTCAGAAGCCCAAGAAGGCAACTCACCCAGTTCCTTCTAAGAAAAGAAAATTTTCTAAAGTTGTTGATGTTCCTGCTCCAAAAGTAAGAGCTAGTCGTAGCACTGTGAGAGATGAAGAAGAGAACTTAGAAAAGGCTCTGAAAGAGATCAAGAAGAAGAGGGCAGCAAGAGGAAAAGCAAAAGTTGGAGAGCCTGTTGAGGCTATTGAGATTGAAGAGAAGACGTTAGACCTGGTCCAACAGGAGGAGCAGCCTGCTCCAGGTGTGGCTGAGACACCAAAACCCACAAAGGCTAAGGCTTCTTCAAATAAGTCAGCTAGAATGTCTGTCACACCAACAAGATCTGTTAAGAGGACTAGGGCCAAGCCAAAGAAAGTGAAAATTGTTGAGAAAGAGGATGATGATGCAGAATGGAGTGGAGAGGAGAAGAAGGAAATAGGAGAGGTTACTGATAGAGTTACCATGTTTGGAAAAAGAAAAATACTGAAGGGTAAGCTGGTGAAGGATCTAGAGGAGCCTAGAATGCAATATCTGCTGGAAACTCTGGAGGTGCAGGGCTGGAAGGACCTGGTCCTTCGCATGGAATGCAGTTTGGCAAGGCTGAGTTGGTAAAATTCATGGGAAATGCCATTGTCAAGGAAGGTAGGGTCACCTCCATGGTCAAAGGAATTGAAGTTTCCTTTGATGCTAAAGAACTGGGTGTTATTCTGAACATACCAGTTGAGGGCTATGCGGACTACACAAGGCAAAGATGGAATTGTCTAGATGGAATGGCCTCAGCAATCAACATCACCAGATTCTTCACTGATAGTGAGAAGGAGATTGAACCCAGGCCGGTTTACAAGAGTGAAATGAAGCTAGAGCACAAGCTACTCTTCCAGTTCGTCATCAAGTTCCTACTGCCTAGACAAGAAAGAAGCGCATTGCAAATTATATGGATCTTACCTTGATGGAATGCTTGTACAGGGGAAAGCAAATAAATTGACCGGCTTTCTTCATCCAACTCTTTGACAGAGTTGTGAATGGAACCAAAGCACAAGAAATTCCATATGGCTTCATTCTGACAGTAGTGCTTGCACATTTTGGGGTTCCAGTAAAGAAGGCTGAGATGGATACCGCCAAAGACTATTTTGGGAAGGAAACTTTGCTGACATGTGACTACAATGTCAATGTTCCTGTGGATGAACCTGGTTCATCTAGGAAGCAACCAGTCAACGGCAAAGTTAGAACTCTGGTGCAGGAAAACGAGATTAAGGATATGGAGATCCTTCGTTTGAAGACTCGTGTGATTGAGGTTGAAGCTGAGCGGGATGCTCTTAGGGATGAATTAGCAAAGGAGAAAGAAAAGAATGAGGGTGTTCTTCAGCAGATGCTTTCTCTCCTACAATCCAAGACCACAACCTCCTCTGCACCCTCCAACCCTTAGGCTTTCCAGAGCTTCCAAAACCCCTCTTTAGACCAGTTGTTCAGTTTCAGTTATTTTTACTCTGTTTTTTGCTCATAGTTGGTTTGTTTTTGTTTTTCTGTATGGTGGTTGATAATCTTTCCTAATAAATGAATTTTTCTTCTAGTTATTGACTTGTCTCAATTTCTTAGTTAGCTAACATTTATTGGCTTCTTGTGTTGATTTATCATGCTTTGCACCTGCAGTTGCCTCAATGGCCATGAGTAATAATTAATAAATCTGGTAAGTGTATCATTTTGTAAACTTTTTGATAATGCCAAAAGGGGGAAGATATGTGCTGAACTTTTTCAAAAAAAAAATTTCAAAGAGATATTTATAACCTAATGAACCTGGATTCTCTATGATTAATGCTTAAAACCATACAAAGTGTTTGAAGTGTATACAGGATTAAGCACAGAGTTTGTCATCATCAAAATGGGGGAATTTGTTGACCCATGTCACCGCATAGTTTTGAAGATTGACAAATGACGGACCAATTGAACCAGGTCCATCAGAGCACACATCTTGAACTGAATAGCTGGCATATGAACCGTATATGCATAGGAGATATTTGTGAATGTGAAATATCAATGAAACAAGAGATTGTCTCCTAATGCGAAAAGGTTACAACCTGATGAGAAGATTGAAGTCAAATTCAGCAAGGAAAGTAACAAAATAAAGGAAGTTGATTTTGGTACGAATTTGTTCACCCAGGTAGAGTTGGACTAGAATTGGACGACAAGCCCAACTGACTCTATAAATACTTGATGTATTTTTGCTGGCATTCTACATGCACAAGAGCTGAATATAATCAAAAATCTAAAAGCAAAGTTCCCAGAGTCAATTTGCTCGCAGAGTCATTGTGCGATTAAAAGGCTACAGATCAACTAGAAGAACCAGTTCCATCTGATTAATTATTGAGTCTAGTTGACTATAGTAGGAGTTTTACTATTGTATCTTTCAGCTTTCATAGAAACAATTATAATAGGTACACATTTTTCAAGTTAGAGTTAACTTGAGGCGTGTAGAAATTAGCTAGGGGCTAGTTACTATAAAGGGATTAGAGTTAGTCCTAGGATTACAAAAGAGTTTATTTTGTAAGTCCGTTTGGCTCAGAGTATTTAGTGAAGAGTTTGAGCAAATCCTACTAAGGAGTAGGCTGTGGTTTTTTCACCTTTTGAGCCAGGTGTTTTCCACGTAAAAATCGTTTTGTTTTTACTTTACTGCTTTTAATATTCCGCGATAGTAGAACTAAGTACATCAAGAAGAACCAAGTTCTTCTATTGAGACAACACTTAAAAATTGGGTACCACACAAGGTAACTTATCTTCTTGTGTGGTATTGACATCTAAAACATCAATAGTGCTGAAATAAACCACGTGAGAGAAGTCGACGTGGTATTTCCGGAGCATGGATACATGAAAGACCGGATGAACTCCTGATAGACTGGGTGGTAAGTAAAGCTCATAAAAAACCTCTCCAACTCGCCTCAATACCTGAAAGGACCTATAAACCTCGGGCTCAGCTTTCCCTTCTTCCCGAACCTCATAATACCCTTCATCGGTGAGACCTTCAATAGAACCTTATCCCCCTCCATAAGTGATACATCACGTACCTTCTGATCCGCGTAACTCTTCTGTCTGGACTGTGCTGTGCGGGGCCTCTCCTGAATCAACTTCACCTTCTCCAGGGCATCTCTCACCAGGTCCGTGCCATATAACTTAGCCTCGCCAGGCTCAAACCACCCGATAGGAGAACGACATCGCCGACCATACAAAGCCTCAAATGGAGCCATGTCGACGCTGGACTGATAACTTTTATTCTAAGAAAACTCGGCCAAAGGCAAGAACTGGTTCCACTGACCTCCGAAGTCAATCACACATGCCCTGAGCATGTCCTTCAATATCTGAACTGTACGCTCCGACTGACCATCAGTCTGAGGGTGGAAAGATGTACTGAGATTTATCTGGGTGCCCAACTCTCTATGCAATGCTCTCCAGAAGTGCGAGGTGAACTGAGGACCTCGATCTGATATAATGGACACTGGCACACCGTGCAACCGAACTATCTCCCGAATGTAGATCTGGGCTAGCCTCTCAGAAGTATAAGTAGTAGCCACTGGAATGAAATGCGCCGATTTGGTTAATCTATCCACAATGACCCAAACCGCATCAACCTTCTGCAAAGTTCGAGGAAACCCAACCACGAAGTACATAGTGATGCACTCCTACTTCCACTCGGGAATGGGCATCTACAAAAGTAGGCCTCCGGGCCTCTGGTGCTCATACTTAAGCTACTGGAAATTAAGACACCTAGCCACATACTCCACAATGTCCTTCTTCATCCACCTCCACCGGTAGTGCTGCTTCAAATCACGATACATCCTCGTAACACTAGGATGAACAGAATGCCGAGAACGGTCTTCCTCATCTAGAATCCTCTCCCTCAGGCCATCAACATTAGGAACACATAGACGGCCCTGAAGTCTCAGAAAACCATCCTCACTAATAGTAACCTCCTTGGCACCACCCTGAATCACTGTCTCCCGAAGCTCTACCAAACACAGATCATCAAACTACCGAGCCTTAATCTCCCCCGATAACGAAGACTGAGCAACCACACAAGCTAGAACTCGACAACGCTCTGAAAGGTCTAATCTCACCACGTGATTAGCCAAGGACTGAATGTCCAAGGCTATGGGTCTCTCCTCCGCTGCAATATAATCCAAGCTACCCATACTCTCCGCCTTCCTGCTTAAAGCATCTGCTACCACATTTGCCTTGCCCCGATGATAATGGTGATGTCATAATCCTTTAGTAACTCAAGCCACATACGCTGCCTCAAATTAAGATCCCTCTTCTTGAACAAGTGTTGCAAGCTGCGGTGGTCTGTATAAACCTCACAGGACACTCCATACAAGTAGTGCCTCCAAATCTTAAGAGCATGAACAATCGCCGCCAACTCCAAATCGTGCACAGGGTAATTCTTCTCATGAATCTTCAGCTGGCGCGAATTATAAGCAATAACTCTCCCTTCCTGCATCAACACACACCCCAAGACAACGCGTGAAGCGTCGCAATACACTATATACATCCCAGAACCGGAAGGCAATGCTAGAACTGGTGCTGAGGTCAATGCTGTCTTGAGCTTCTGAAAGCTCGCCTCACATTCGTCAGAACATCACAACGGGGCATTCTTCTGAGTCAATCTGGTCAATGAGGCTGCAATGGATGAAAAGCCCTCCATGAATCGCTGATAGTAGCCTGCTAGACCCAAGAAGCTCCTGATCTTTGTGGCTGAAGTAGGACGTGGCCAACTCTAAACTGCCTCAATCCTCTTAGGATCAAACTTGATACCCTCTCCGGATACTATATGTCCCAAGAATGCCATGGAATCCAACTAGAACTCACACTTGGAGAACTTAGCATATAGCTTTTGTTCTCGCAAATTCTGGAGCACAACTCTCAAATGTTGCTCGTGCTCTCCCAAGCTACATGACTAAATCAAGAAGTCGTCAATGGAGACGATGACAAAAGAATCAATATACTTCCTGAACACCCTGTTCATCAAGTCCATAAATGTTGCTGGGGCATTAGTCAAGCCAAAGGACATCATCAGGAACTCATAGTGGCCATATCTCGTACGGAAAGCAGTCTTCGGAATATCCGAGGCCCGAATCTTCAATTGATGATAGCCCGATCTCAAATCAATCTTAGAAAACACCTTAGCACCCTGCAACTGGTCAAACAAATCATCAATGTGCGGCAAGGGATACTTGTTCTTAATGGTGACCTTGTTCAACTGGCGGTAATCAATACACATCTGCATAGACCCATCCTTCTTCTGCACAAATAGGACTGGGGCACCCCACGACGATACGCTCGGTCTGATAAACCCCTTAGCCAACAACTCCTCAAGATACTCCTTCATCTCCTTCAACTCTTTCGGAGCCATACGGTACGGGGGAATGGAAATAGGCTGAGTGCCTGAAGCTACATCAATGCAGAAATCAATATCTCGATCCGAAGGCATGCCCCGAAGGTCTGAAGGGAATACATCAGCAAACTCTCAAAAAACTGGCACTGAATCAATCGTCGGAGACTCGGCGGTGGTGTCCTGCACATAAGCAAGATACGCCAGACAACCCTTCTCGACCATATGCCGAGCCTTAAGGAAGAAAATAACTCTATTGGTTGCACTAACTGAGGAACCTCTCTACTCTAGCTTAGGAAACTCGGGCATGGCTAGGGTAACCGTCTTGGCATGGCAATCCAAGATGGCATGATAGGAAGATAGCCAATACATCCCCAAGATAATCTCAAAATCAACCATATCGAGCAATAAGAGATCCGCTTGAGTCTCGAACCCACAAAATATGACCACACAGGACCGATGGATGCGGTCTACCACCACAGAATTGCCCACGGGAGTGGAAACATAAATAGGAGTACCCAAGGACTCACGAGGAACATCCAGGAAACAAGCAAATAAGGCGGACACATATGAATAAGTGGATCCTGGATCAAATAGCATTGTTGCCTCTCTACCACACACTGATATAGTACATGTGATCACGGCGTCTGAGGCCACTGCATCTGTTCGGGCCGAAATAGCATAGAATCTGGCTGGTGTACTTGAAGACTGACCCCCGCTGAACTGAATAGGAGCTAGCTGAGCTCCCCCTGCCTAGCCTCCAGCTCTGGGATGACCTCTACCAGCCTGTCCTCCACCTCTGGGTGGGCGAGGCGTCGGTGCTGAGTATGTAAGCTGGTAACTCTGCTGAACAGCCTTGCCCCGAAGCCTGGGAAAGTGCTCCTCATATGGCCTGAATCCCCACACTCATAACATCTCACTGGTGGCATGACCTACTGCCCTGAAGAAGAACCCTGGATAGTTAGGGCACGGTGAGAACCCTCTGGCATGGAACTGAAGTAAGGACCAGAAGACCCTTGATGACCTGAGTACCCGCCGGAGGAACCCTGAATAGCTGGTGGGCGGTAAGAACTCTCCGGCATAGCGCTGAAATAAGGTCTCACTGGAGCACCACGGGGAGGTGGTGGAGGAGCTGAATATGGAGGCCTGCTGGGCTGGCCTCTACCGAACTGACCTCTACCCCTGGCTAGGGCACCTCTGAAATCTCCATAAAATCTAGCTCTCTTGTCCTGCTGACCCTGCTCTCTTCCCCTCGATCGATAACCCTCAATCCGGTGAGCTATCTCGACCATAAGCTGATAGGGAGTACCCATCTCCATCTCTCGGGCCATGTTGGATCTAATACCTGAGTGCAGCCCAGCTACAAACCTCCGCACTCTCTCCGCATCAGTAGGAAGTATCATAAGGGCATGACTACACAACTCGGAAAACCTGGCCTCGTAGTTGGTCACTAACATCTGCCCCTACTCCAGCTGCTCAAATTGATACCGCAGCTCTTCCCTCTCGGAAGGTGGAATATACCTGTCCAGGAACAGCTGAGTGAACTTCTCCCATGTGATAGGAGGGGAACCTGCTGGCCTACCAAGAATATATGACTGCCACCATCTGCAGGCCCTGCCCTCTAGCTGAAAAGTAGTGAAGTCAACTCCATGGGACTCCAAAATCCTCATGGCGTGCAGTCTGTCCATGCACCTATCAATGAAGTCCTGGGCATCCTCGCCCCGCTCACCTCCGAAGACAGGAGGGTGCAATCGGGTCTATCTATCCACTAACTTCTGCGGATCATCGTCCGCAGCTGGTCTGAGCTCTGGTGCTGCTGCTACCGGATGTGCTCCACCCACGGGCAGTGTACCCGGGGTCTGATATACTGCTGTTGCATGTCCTGCCTCTTGGGAAGTAGGGGTCTGAACTCCCCATCCCGCATAAGATATGGCAGGATCTGCTAGAAATAAACCAGCCTGGGTCATAGTGTCAATGAACCGCATCATACGGCCCATGACCTCCTGGAAGCCTGGTGCAGTCATGAAATCCATCGGAGCTAGATCTGCTGGGGGCACCTCACCATGCTCCTAAATAATGGGATCCTCTGCTGGATCCGCTAGGGGTGCTAGTGGAAAAAATCTGGGACGCCCTCGTCCCCTACCTTGGGCCGGTGCCCTCCCCAGGCCTCTTCCACGGCCTCGGATGGCGGGGGTAGCGGCATCTCCCGGGTTTGGAACATCAGTCGCGCGAGTCCTCACCATCTGTGAGAGAATATAAGAATGAGATTTAGTAAACCATCGACTGCACGATAGAATATGAATAAAGAGAGGTTTCCTAACACCCTATAGCCTCCCGAAGATAAATACAGACGTCTCCATATCGATCCGCAAGACTCTATTAGGTTTGCATGTTTGTTAGACATACATGAACCTAGATCTCTGGTACCATGTTGTCATGACCCAAATTCATAACTCAGGTCGTGATGGCACCCAACACTGGGGTCAAGCAAGACAACACTTGTTAACTAACAGGGTTACCTTATTTGATAAAAAGTTCCAAACTTGCCAAGTTTTAATTTAAAAATCATTAGGTGGTAACAGACAACTTAACCATCTCAAAACCATTTAGCCAAAGAGGGCAAAAATAAACATATACAATCCCATAAGAATATAGTGTCTACTACGTACGCCAGGAACTAGTGTCACAAGTCTACAGGCAGACTAGTAGAATATACAAAATATAATAGAATAATTGTACTACTGTCTGAAGGAAATAGACAGGAATGGCAAAAGACAACTCCAAGGTGCTGCTGAAAATCTCCAAGGGGAGCAGCTCACCTTGGAGTCGGGTACAGAATATGCTCTCAAGATCGCGCTCCGGTCTGATAACCAGATGCACCTGCCTCAGAACTTGTACAATTAAGTACAGAAGCATAACATGAGTACATATAAACAAATATGTACCCAGTGAGTATTCCGTCTAAACTCGAAGAAGTAGTGATGAGAGGTAGACGTGATACTTACTAGGGTCAATAATAAATAATATAATTACATGAATAGGAATAGCAGTCATGAAAATCACTAAGACATGAAATATCAAGTATGTAAACTGTAATTTACCCTTACGAGTCAACTAGCATTAGCATGTACAAGTGTCCAATTTCCCTATCACATGGAACAAATCGAACAATAACAATAAAACTCTTAGTCAGATGTATGTAGCACATAGTATGCCGAAACGTACGGCCGAAGCGTCACAAAAATAAATGTGCACCGCCGAGGGTCGAACGGCTCGAACCATAGATGCATCTAATACCCCGCTCGCGAATCAAACATGCGACGCGGTTGACATAAGGATAAGGTTACCCTGCTCACGAATCATACATGCGACGCGGGTGCTCGTATACATACACAGAATTATCATGAATTCAGGAATTTAACATAGATTATACCGGCATTATAATAGCTTTAAGCAATGCGATTTTTCAGCATAACTCCCTAATATTCTTATGCCAATTCAAAGATAATAAGCAACTAGAAATATATGTAGGGATACAGGTAGGCACATTAAAGCATGCTTGTGAGTCCTGAAACTACCCGACTTAACATAGTAGTAGCTACGCATGGACTCTCGTCACTTTGTGCGTGTGTATCTCCCTCAAATAAGGATATTTCAATCATTTATAAGCCTCTATGGGGACAATTCCCTCTTACAAGGTTGGAAAGGAGACTCACTTCGTGCAGAACCAACTACCCGGGTCAAGAATGCGCCCGAAACTCCAAATTCGTCGCCTAAGGACTCGAAACTAGCCAAATGTTATATAAATATGTCAATATACACTCAAGAGTATGAAATTCTCCTATTTACTTAGTTATTTCATATTACTTTGAAAAATCCCAAAACACACCCCCGGGCCCACATACTCGGATTCCGGAAAATTTCGAAGAAAACACTCACCCATAGCCTACGAATCATTAATATATGATTTTTGTATGATTTCATAGCTAATTAGTGGGGAAATTCTCTAAAATTCATCAAGCCCTAGGTTTCTACTCTAACCCTTGATTTACACTAATTACGGTGTTAATCTACCTAAGAATTAATGTATTAAACCAACATTTGAATAGAAATAACTTACCTCTTAGTAGCTAGGTCGTGGGGCTCTTTTCCAAGCTTTCAAGGTCTCTAATGGAGGAAGGAAGTGGGGAAAAATGAACATTTCCCGTGTTTAAAAGAACACTCTGCCTACAGTGATTTCCACACCTGCGGCTCAAGGACCGCACCTGCGAGCCAAGGCTCGCACCTACAGAGAGGAGCTCGCACCTGCGGCTCCACTCCTGTGAAATCTTGTCCACACCTGCGAGAATCACCCGCTTCACCAGGGGCCGCATCTGCGAGGCCAAAGGAGGAGCGGTCTCGCACTTGCGACTGGGCAACCGCACCTGCGGTCACACCAGATCAAGTGCACTAACAGTTAAGGCTGCTGGTTTTTGGCCTCGTTTGGTGCCCAGGAGGCACCTAGGCCCACCCGAGCCCCCGTCCAAGTATACCAACAAGTCCCAAATTATAATACGGACTGGCTCGAGCCTTGGGAACACCCAAAACAACGCTAAAACTCAAAATCATATCTCAAAACCCCTAGAATCAAGACTTAAGAACTTCAAGTTCTTGAATTCGTTACCAATGCACCGAACCGACCTATACTACTCGGAATGACACCAAATTGTGCAGGAAAGTCATAATTGACATAACGGAACTATTCTCGGTCTCGAAGTTCCGTTCGGACTTCGATAACACAAAAACACGTCCCAAACCACAATATGAACTAAAGTAAATTCTTATTTGGCTATTGGGCGTCGAAACGCTCCCGGGTCATCCAAAACCCATTTCGGACATACTCCCAAGTCCGAAATCATCATACGAGGCTACCGGAACCGTGGAAACTAGATTCCGAGGTCGTTTACCCAAAATGTTGACCGAAGTCAAACTTGGCCTTAAAGGCCAACCTTAAGGAACCAAGTGTTCCTATACCACTCTAAATACTTCTGAATCCCGAACCACCCGTCCCCGTAAGTCATAAATCACAGTAAGCCGCTACGGAAAGTCTCATTTAGGGGAACGGGGTCCGAATATGCAAAATGACCGGTCGGGTCGTTACACAACCAATCTCACTTAGAGGTACAATTTAACAAATACTCCTCAACCGAATAAATAACAAATATATTCTAATTCATGAATTACCCTTAGGTGAATAATCTCCAAACTAAAGTGACAATTACTTCATAACACAGAGAATATCAATGAAAACTACATATATCATAAAGTTCGACTCACGGGCATGCTTGACCGCAAAATATAGGTACTCGTCACCCACCTATACGTTGGACATGGAATTATCACATAGCAAATAAGACTCAACACCTATTCCCTCAAGCTAAGGTTAGGTCAAACACTTACCTCGGCTCCAAGAATCCAAATCAAGCTTCTAGCACCGATTTTCCTTTCGAACCCGACTCTGAAACAATCGTATCTTGACATAATTGACTCAATAACATCAATAATTTCTTAACAATTCAATTCCAAAGCTTAATTATAGAATTTCCAACATTCTTCCCAAAATTCAAAAAATCGACCCTGGGCCCGCTTGCTCAAAACACGAGGTTCGGACCAAAATCCGATCACACAATTCCCCACGAGCCCGAATATATAATTTGTTTTGAAATTCGACCCCAAAACGAGGTCAAATTTCAAAATAATTAAAAAGCCCTAACTCTACCCAAAATTCCAATTTCTACCTTTGATTTCATGTTTTTAGGCCTAGAATCTAATAGATGTTGATGAAAAATGGAAGAAAACAATGTTAGAATCACTTAACTAAGAGGTTATGGTATGGTGAAGAAGAGGGTTGTGAAAAATGGCTAATTTCCCGTATGGATTCTGTTTTTGGGAGAAAAAAATGACTGGGCGTTTTAATGCTATGCGATCGCGAAAGAGGGTGTGCGATCGCATAGAGGTCTGAGCTCCGAGTACTGCGATCGAGGAACAGAAGGTGTGATCGCATAGTGTTTCTGGGCTTGAGCTTCGCGATCGCGGGGTAAACGGTGCGATCACATTGAGTATCTACCAGCCCCCCCCCCCCTCCAACTCTCCTATACATTGTGCGGTCGCAGGCCCATCTATGCAATCGCATAGTGTAACTGACCCCTCCCCCTTTTCAAAGCTATGCGATCGCAACTATACCTATGCGATCGCATAGTGCAACACACCAGACACCAACAAATGCATTTTACACCAGATTTTTCCTAAGTTTTTCACTCCGACACCTACCCGAAACTAACCCGAGCCCTCGGGGCTCAAAATCAAATATGTACACAACCTCAAAAACATCCTACAAACTTATTCGAGTAATTAAACCACCAAAATAAAATCATGAACATCGAATTAAACCTCAAAATCTATAGAAATTCTCAAAATTTCTTAAACTTCAAATTTTTCATTTTTAGTCCGAATCAGGTCAAACTAAGTCTGTTTCTTACCAAATTTCACAGATAACTCATATAAAACATATTGAACCTATTCTGGGCTCCGGAATTATAATACGGGCCTGATAACACAGGTTTCACATCAAATTTTATTTTCAAAAGCCTTTATATTTTTCAGAAAATAATTTTCTTTAAAAATTCATTTCCCTGACTTGGGACCTCGGAATTCGATTCTGGGCATACGCCCAACTCCCATATTTTCCTACGGACCCTCCGAGACCGTCAAATCACGGGTCCGGCTCCGTTTACCAAAAATGTTGACCAAAGTCAACTTTATTCAAATAATTATTATAAAATCATAATTTTATCAATTTTCCACATAACGGCTTCTCAGCTACGCGCCCGGGCTGCGCATGCACATCGAGGTGAGATAAAAGGAGGCTTTCATGGCCTCGGAACACAGATTTAGCTAAAATTACACGGGATGACCTTTTGGGTCATCACACAATATATACGGAAAATTTCACCAATAGTCCTTGTCTGGAAAGTTATAAATGTCCTCTTTTTATTTGTCTTATAAGTTATAACTTATGAACCTTTTAAACCACTAGTAAATATTTCTTTGAACAAAAGCTGAAAATCTTATGAATAACGTAAGATCAAGTCTAAGTTTTTATAAATTATTGAAAACGTTAGACCATAGTCTAATATAATATCTACAAGGTTGGGCAAAATGAAATTAAATGAGCAAAATCGACTAAAGTCTATTGTTGTCCTCAAAGGATAATTTCGCAAAAAGCTATATTTGCATAACTTTTAGAAGTAGGGACAAAATTTAAACGGTGCCCTAAAAAGAGAATTTGTGTAATCATGGATTTGCATTTATACTCAGTTTTAGGGTCACTATTGAAGTTATATATGTATTGCATAAAATTTTGTAAGTGTATCTGTTTTAGAATCAACTTTAGACTTAGCGAGGTGAAGTTGAAAATCCTCGTGTGAAGTTGCAAATGTAAGATGCACTTTCGACTTTTTAGTCTGAAGTGCGGCTAATATTTGAATGCACTTAAAATGTTTTAGTTAGAAGTGCAAAATTACACTTACAATACACTTAAGGCTTTTTATTTTGAAGTGCGACAAATATTGCATGAACTTAAGATTATTTAGTCTGAAGTACGGCTAATATTTGCGTGCACTTAAAACGTTTTAGTTTGAAGTGCAAAAATTGTACTTATGATGTACTTAACACTTAACTGGTCAGAAGTGCGGCTAAAATTTGCATGCACTTAAGACTTTTTAGTCTGAAGTGCAAATTGGCAAGAAACAGAAACTTGTTATTCGAATTTCAACAATTCAACACCCAAATAGATTCTAAATAAGCTCAAATTTGAAATATAACTTTCAAATATCAACAAATCGCAATCATCAATATTCCAAAACAACTAATCTAGCAAATTTATTTTGCAACTAAGAGGAAGAGGAAGAAGAAACTTAAGCAGTAGCAAAGGGAGGAGCACCACAACATCTCGCTACTGTGAAATATCGTAAAGCACCTTAAAACCTACTCAGTAACATCGCCATATAAATATACGTTATGTAAAAATTTCTCTTTTCATCTTGCCTCTAGTAATTTTATTTTGTAGGAAAGTCTATTTGCAAACACACGTTCGAATTTTGCCTTACTCTTTTTGCATGCTATTTGTACATCATGTTCCTTTACAATTTTAAATTTAAGAGATTGACCTTTTTAAATCTCTTATGTGTAAAAGATAAATTTCTTACATGTAAAACTAAATTTCTCATGTGTAAAATAAGAGGAAAGGTCAAATTAAAAATAAATTTGTAAAGAGCCAAAAAATCAATCGACCCGTTGTCTAATATGGAAGGTTTAGTGTATAAATAATATCTTTAACTCTTAGCCGGAATATAAATTACAGAGACACGTGAATGGCTAAGATGGGAGCTACTAGCAGTTACTTATCCAACGGCCAGTTTATTAGTTCAATCCAGTTGTAACAAACCGGTACTAATTTCGGTTACACAATTTTGGACCGGTAATTCATTTCCTCTAAGGCTCTAACCGACCAACCCATTTCCAATTCAGTTAATTGATTGACCTGGTGGAGTTATTCCATTTTAATCTTACTCCATGAATCAATAAAATTTATCCATTTGTTCTGAATTTCGATTTTGTTCCATAAAACTATGCACATAATACGTCTTTGGGTCGAAAGTTAGGCTATAGTATGTTTAGCGGCCCTTTGTGTACATATTATTCTCTTGCATATGTAGTATTGTGACTGTGTTGATACTTAGTGTTACTATTTTGCTCTCTATTTTCTTGTTATTGCGTTGTCGGTATCATCAGTCTGGATTCCTTTGCTGCTACTGACATTGTCCCTTTTCTTCTTGTGCCGAGGGTCTACCGGAAACAGGCTCTCCACTCCCTCGTAGTAGGGGTAAGGTCTGTGTACTTACTACCTTCCTGAGACCCCACATGTGAGATCTCACTGGGTTGTTGTTGTTATTGTTGTAAAACTATGCACATAATACTTGGACTTTAGAAACAACGTACAATAATTGGTGGACCTTCACAGCTTATTTGGATGGTTATTACATAATGTATTGCATTATATTGTAATTTTAAATACACNAATAATTCTCCCTCCGTTCCAGTTTATGTGGACTTATTTCATTTTTTGTTTGTTCAAAATAGAATGACCCCTTTCTAAATTTGAAAACAATTTAGCATAAGCTTTGAAATTTTTATGCCCTAGTCATTTCAAAGATATGTCTATATTTTCTCACCACAACTCCATTCTGTTGTGCAGTATAAGGGCAACTACTCTGATGCACAATCCCAAGTGAACTAAACAATTCATTACATTTAGAATTAAAGAATTCACTGCCATTATCAAACCTCAAACATTTCACAAATACAACAAATTGATTCCTTACTATTGAGATGAAGTTCTTTAGTACAACCACAAACTCACACTTAGAATTCATCAAGCATACCCAATGTATTCCTGCTAAAATACTATAGTAGCAAAATAGTATATTTTTTTTTCATATGTGGGCACTTTGTAAGGTCCCCAAACATCTAAGTGTACAAGCTGAAAAATGCTAGTGGGTTTTCTAGCATTTTCTGCAGTGTAGGTAAGTGTTGTATAGTCTTCAAAGAGGTATGCCCTAGTCTGTGGTGCCATTGTACGCCTTCTGCCTTTTCTTTCAAGGTTGTTCCTGTCAATATTGTTGCTCTCCCCTTTAGCAAGTATAGGTTTTCTGATTCTTTACCAATCCCCAGTACCCTGCCACTGTAAAACTCCTGAAACAAGCAGAAATCAGGGTAAAAGTTGACTGAACATCTCAGTTCCTTGGTAAGTTTTGACACTGACAATACATTGAAATTTAAAGTCAGGTACATGTAGAACATTCTCTACATTTTTGTTTCCTAAGACCACTGCACTTATGTTTTATCTCTGCTCTAACCCCCGTTGGTAATTACACACCACTATGTTCTTGTCCTTTCATGCTTCTAACATTGCTTAATTTTTTCTTATTATGAGTAATGTGATGTGTGGCTCCTGAATCTACTATCCATTCTTCTATTGATGGACTGCAAAGTAGAGAGCCTATACCTACCATAGTTGATGAGCAATCTCTTGTTGTTGGTTTGTTAGAATCACATAAGGTCTAGTTCCTCCATTTGGAAACTTCTTCTTGCTTTTAAAATCTGCTAGATATCCGATGATCTTGTAACAAATGTCCTTTATAACGACAATGTTCACAGATTAGGCCAGTCTTCTTTGGTTTGAAGACCTGACCTCTTCGTGCCATCATAGTCAAAGGATCCTTGCTTTTATCTGTAACTCCTAATGTTCTCTGGCTTTCCTCCTGTGTCACTATTGCATAAGCCTCATTTACAGTGACAACATGCCTTCTCAACAACAGATTGCTCCTTACATTACTATATGCCTCGCTCAATCCCATCAGAAATTATACCAATCTCCGATTAGCTAAAAGTTTCAGTGATAGTCTCGATTCCTCACAGTCACAAGCAGAGGTTGGAACCAGTACATCCAATTCATTCCACAAGTCACTCATTTTTGTGTAATAACTAGTTAGAGAATCAGTACCCAGTTTTAAGCTAGTTATTTCCATCCAAAGATGATATATTCTCGTCAAGCTACACCTATCAAGTTTCTCCTTGAAATCACTCCAAACCTTCTTAGCATTAGAAGCAAATACAATACTTGGCATTATCTCACCTGCAATTGTAACAACCCGATCGGATATTTTGCTTTCTATAACTATGTTCCCCTAAATAAGACTCCCCATATGCGCTTTTACTGTTTTATGACTAGCGGGGATGGTTAGTTCAAGATTTGGAATCGAGTTGAAAACACTTGGTTCCTTAAGGTTGGCGTAAAAGACCAAGTTTACCGCATAAGCTTGTTGTTAGAGTTCTAAGTCAAATAATGTCTCCCTATTTAGCTGCACATTGACATATTTAAGACACCTATATGACCAAAAAGCTGCACATTGACATATTTAAGGACAGGGAAAATCCAGTAATTGATCTAGCAAAATTAGAACAAGAAGAGTATGATTTTTTCTACTTTTATTGTCACTTAAACCATTCGCATTTCCTTCTCCTCTTTAATGATATCATGAAACATCAAGAAATTACTCTACGCAAGCATTATTTGCAACTTTATCGCTCCTACCTTGCTCCCTTTATCGTGCATTAACATGTTTAAATTTCCCCTATGGCTCTACTGTCCTTTCAAGATTCTTTAGTTCAACAGGTTTATTCTCCTTCTACATATGTCTAAGGCTTTCTTTAGCAATTTATCTAATGTATACATACTGCTGAACAGAACTTGTACAATGCCAATGTGAGAAAAGTGGTGGTAATGGGACTGGCTCCAATAGGGTGTGCTCCTTACTACTTATGGCTATACCATAGCAAGAATGGGCAATGTGTAGACACCATAAATGACATGATATTGAAGTTCAACTTTGCCGAGAGATATGTCGTTGCAGAACTCAAAGAGGAGCTTGTTGGTGCGACTGTCATATTCTGTGACGCGTTTGAAGGTTCAATGGACATCATTCAGAATCATGATCGTTATGGTGAGCGATCCCTAGAATTTGTAAAGAGTCATTTGACAGGACGCGTCACAGTTAGATGTATGCAATCTAACATTTTTTTCATTTTTCACTTCAATGTGACAGATGAGGCTTGATGTGGCTTAGGCAAAGTACAAAAGCTGGACCGTGTGGACAACTGGAAATCCCTCTAGTGGGACTGGTTTCATCTAGTTAAACCTTCCTGAATGCAAATTGGTCCTATGTGAAGCAAAAGGATCAACTCTACGTACTCTAGCCTACTGTTAGTAGTTCTGAACATATCCAGTGATGTTCCTTTTCCTATTTTTAGATGTAAGACAAGTATGGTTTCTGATTACAAATTACTGTGTAAAAAATTTCTTATTTCTGGCTACTTTTGTTCTTCTAGTCAATCTACATGTGGCATAATAGCTCGTGTTACATTGTTCTGTACGGAGTTAAGTAGACATCGGCTCATCCTATCTGCAAAAGAGACTGCCTCTAACTATCTTAGAAAACCTAATGCTGGCCAATACAAAAAGAAGAAGAATCCCTCCACAAATAGCATAAAGAGAAACATGTCACAGAAAATATTGGAGGGTCTATTGAAACAGCCTCTCTACCCTAGGGTAGGGGTAAAGTCTGCGTACACACTACCCTCCTCAATCTTAAATATATAATCAAAGCAACTAAGTCAATCAAAATAAATTCTATAATTCAACAAAAAGCTAGCTGAATAAAGCAAATAACTTAGGAGTAATTCTTATAGAACAAATTTGTTAATTTAACAGAAGCAATTGTATTCTTATATTTTGGTCTCTAGCACCATTATAACATCACCATACACAGATCAGAGGCAGATGTACCATATTATCTACAGGTTCAACGAAATCCATAACTTTCGGTGCGCATCATATTCACTGAAATTGTAATATAGTAGATATGAACCCATAACATAAAAAATATAACCAGTTAATCATGTATAGAAAGAAGAAGAAGAATTTATTAAACATTAATATCATCCATCGGCCAAGATTACAATGAAGGAGAGTTGATATATTAAAACTTTAAACTGACAATAAAAATGAATTCACAGTGGCAAACTTAAAAGAAACAATAAGCCGACATTGTCAGAAGGATGGTGTGACCCAAGTTGGCGGGCAAATAGGACTTAGTGACAATCCAGGATAAAAAGATTGAATTTTTCCATCTTCAAGATTGCACGCCCCCATATCTCTTCCACCCCCTCCTTCCAACACACTAAAATTATCATACCAATCATCAGTAAAATATATGTAACTAGGCTTGACTCCTGTAGACTTAGACGAGTCAATGGAACTTGCTCCATTAATGCCCAAAAAGATTGCTGACTCACCCAAGGTTTTAATCTCCCCTTTCAGTTCACCTTTGATTACATCTAATTCAAAGACTTTAAATTTATAGGTCTTGGGCAAATCGGGTAACAAGTAATAGTGCACCAAATAACTCAACTAGATAGAACTGAACTGAGCGGTGATTCCATATATCATCCCCTAGCTCAATAAGCAAGCGTGGTTCTACAATTGGTTGAGGAACGTCAGGCCCTGGAATGTCAAAAACCCACACTTCGCCAGACCATGACACTGAATAAAATTGACCCTTATAATAATTGTAACCAGTGAGTGCACCCCAGTTTATAATGATATTAGTCCAGTTAAGGTCTCCAGGTCGCCAAAAAGCCAAACAATTATCACGTCCATAATCGTTAATCACGAGTATATAATCTGATGTAACACAAGGACTCGCAGATAAGACAGCCTTATCCATGCAGTTCCATATATTTCCTTCTGCAGGTGCTTGTAAAGCCAATAAGGCTTTTTGCGAAGGAAGTTGAATTTGGGTACGAGAGAAAGGATGCAACAAGTTAAATTCTCCGTTACATGATATGGTGAACAGCCATCCCTTTGACGGAAAACACTCTCGCCCTCTAGCTTCTGGGAGAAATAATATCCGTGAGACTTTCCCCTTGGAAAGAGAATAAAATTCTCTATAATCTTCATCTTTATCAGCCAGCATTAGTAACGGAACTTGGGGCGAAAACACATCAAAATTATCCTTATTAGCAACTGTTCGCCAAGAGGTACAAACGGCACCAAAAACAATGAAATCTTCAATCACTTTAACACGCTTCGCAATTTGAGAAATCACATCGTTGGGCACTTCTGCCCACTTCACCATGCTTTGTTTATGCTTCTTAGAATTTGAGTTTCAACACATTTATATAAGGACAGTGTTTTCCGATTTCGAGTATAACTAGAACTATATATTTCTAAATTTATTTATTTACCATATAAATCATGTATTCAAAAAGTAAAATACATATATTTTGTGAAAAATGTGTGATATATATACATTATAGTTAATGTATTTAAAATAAAATAAAAAAACCATGCATAACGCGTACAAATATTTAATATAGTCGGTGTACATAAACAGTTTAATTTATCTTCAAGGTTTAGTCAAATTAACTCTGAATAAGCGTAATGTTTCATCTAAACTGGAAAAGAGGGAGTATATTATACCAAGTTTATATATATAATATGTATATAGATACATCATACCAAGTATATATGAGATATATCATAAATATATTTTCGAATACTATACTAGTATATCCGTACATTATACCTTTAATAGCAACAACAACACCGTAAAATTCCACGAGTGGGGTCTATGGAGGGTAGAGTGTACGCAGACTTTACCCCTACCCCGGAGGGGGTAGAGAGGCTGTTTCCAGGAGACCCTCGGCTCAGAGACAATAGATATGCGACAATATAAACTCCAAAAAATAATATCAGCAACGTGAGCGACAACAAATAAATGGAAAATCAGTAACACAAATATTATGCAAAAGTGTGAAATACAACATAAATCGCTAACAGTGCTAGACAGAACACTATCATACTTGCCAGTACAAAGAGGAAAACCGGGACAAAGAGGAACACCGCTCGACTACCCCTTAACCTACAACCCTAATGCTCGACCTCCACACCTTCCTATTAAGAGTCATGTCCTCGAAAATCTGGAACCGCGTCATGTCATGTCTGATAACTTCACCCCAATACTTTTTAGGTTGCCCTCTACCTCTTCTTGTACCTTCCAAATCCAACCGCTCAAACCTCCTAACCGGGATATCTAGGCTTCTCCTCTGCACGTGCACGTGCCCAAACCATCTAAGTTGCGATTCCTGTATCTTGTGGTCCACCGGAGCCACGCCCACCCTCTCCCGAATATCTTCATTCCTTATCTAATCCAGCCTAGTGTGCCCACACATCCATCTCAACATCCTCATTTCTGCTACTTTCATCTTCTGGATATATGATTTCTTGATTGGCCAACACTCAGACCCATACAACATGACCGGGCTAACCACTGCTCTATAGAACTTACCTTTGAGTTTCGGT
>ML420027.1:0-24925 GCA_005239525.1 Nicotiana knightiana | reverse complement strand
ATCATTAATGCACATAAAATGTAAGGTATATCACATGTTAAACTATGCAATTTAGTCTCGCTCTATCGCGGCTAAAGAATGTGAAGAATAAAATTAAGATCATATGAGATACAGGGAACTCCATTATTCATGGGAACTAAGATAAGCCAAGTATGTATGCAACAAGTGGCAGAACGACTAGAAAAGATGGAATGCAAAAAACCCTGGTAATAAAGTAAGGGTGTAACTGTGATAAATGATAAGATGATGTTTAGGACTTTGATTGAGTAATGATTTTGAGAACAAGGATTTCTTGAACTGCACAGGATTAAAATACCCCCATAGGATGAATCATATTGGGATGCTATGAAATACAATTATTGGAGTATAGTATCGTCTCTGAGTTGATAAGGAAAATCACTTCAGATATTCACCAATGAGACGTGAGCCCTAGTGAAGATATATTACATAAGAGGTTTCAAGTTATCATTGGTAGATTATACATCAACATTAAGGTGAGTCAACAATAGATGGAAGAAAGTTACAAAGTATGAAATGAGATTAGGATGTCATTATTAAGATGAACAGCAATAAGGAAGAATTAAATGACTTAGATTTATACATATAGGATAAGCAAGGAGAGAGTAACCTGGAGTTGGATGGCAGGCCTCGATTGTCACACCTTCTTTTTTCAACTACCCCTGGGTAAGAGGGTAATAAGGGAGTTTTTGCACTTTAAGTGACATTATTCGATTTGGGATTTATTTAATTTCAGAGTCTCCACCCGAATTTTTTACGGTGTTCCGGGACACCATTTTTTATTAGAATCCCAAAACAGAGGAATTTTGACTCTGTTTATATTGTCCGCGAACCAGAAATCCGGATAAGGAATTCTGTTAAACTGCTTGCTTGCTTGTTGGGGATTGGGTTTCATCTCTAATCCCAGGGACCCTGGGCTTCCCAGATTTTATCATGACGATCGGTCAAGTGGGACCCAATGTTTTGTTTTGCCTTTGTAATCCTTTCACTCGCTTTTTCTTTTGGATTTCCAGAGTATCGGGGGGAAGTTTTGGCCCCTTAAATTCTACTGCGATGGTTAGTCGTATGGGACTTAAACTTTCCAACTTTATTTCGCCTTTATTGGCCTTTCATTTCTGATTTTTCTTCCAACTATAACTTTAGGGAAGTTGGAATATCTCAGCTTTTCAAACCTTGCCAAGATGGTTAGCCACGCGGAGCTCAACCTTTCAACTTCATTCGCCTTTATAGGCACTTCAATTTTATTTTCTCCTTTCAGGGTTTTGAGTTTGAAACATCGACCTCTACGGTCAGTCGAGATCGACTCGATGCTCCTGATGAGGCTTGGTGCCCTTGCATGTTGGCTTGTGTATGTAAATCAGTTTTGCCATCTTTTCTTTGCCTTGCTTCAGAAAGAGAGTCAGACTGGAAGGGAATGAAATAAAAATAACAAAGAAGCGGAGGTGATGAATTTTAACGAGAAATATCCCTTTCGGGGGAAAAGAGAAGAAGGACTTATCTGGAGTGTATGCGTCCTTCAATGAACATGACATGCGTCTTGGACTGGATGCTTGATCTATATGAGCCATCTCACTCTCAGAAATTCTTCACGACTTTTTACCCCGAGGTCGAGAAACCTTGCCCCAGATCATGTAGATATCAGTGACCAATCCTCTTTTTGGATTAGTAGTGCCCTTTTCGGGTTTTCACCGACTAACCTCTCTCATTTCTCTTCTCACAATCGCCTTGTAGTGCTCTTTGCGAGTTTTCACTAACAGGACTCTCTCATTTTTAATTTCTTTGCTTACCGTCGCCTCACAGTGCCCGTGTGGGTTTTCACCGATAAGACTCTCTCATTTTATTTCTCTCATTTGCTTGCACTAGACCGGCACTGTATCCTCCAACTTTAGACATCTTTGCCAATTCATCGAAAGGACTTGAACAGGTTTTTTTTTTTGTGTTGAGTTACAACTTTGGAACCTTTCAGGCGACACATTTCCGAATCTTAACACTTGCCCCAGATTAAACTCTTGGGGAAAATATGGAATTTTATTTTGGTATGACTGAACCCCAGGGAGAGGCTGCCTACGTATCCTTTCGGAATCAAGTCGAACGTAGTTCAGGGAATTTTATTTTTGTTTTTGATTTTTTTTTCCTCAGTTTTTTTTTCTTTTCTTTTTCTTTTTCTTTTTTTTTCATTTCATCATTTTTTGTTTCTTTTTCCTCTTTCTTTTTCAACATTTTTTTTCTTCTTGTTTTCCAATAACACTTTCGGGTTCCAAAGAGGGTAATAGAAAAAGAGTAACCGGCTCAAAGGGTTTGCAAAAGGGTTAATGGTGTTTGGGTAGCAAGAATGAAAGCCTTCGTCATCCCAACCGGAGAACATTTGAAAATATATGGAGGATCAAATATAGTACCTTTTGACTGTACCTGCGTTGACAGTTGTTTTAGAGACATTTTCTTCGAGCCCCAACTACAACGCTCTTTTTTGGCAGTACTCTGGTTGCAATGCATGGACCTTTCCAATCTGGACCAATTTTCTTTTGGCTGTTCCAATTCATTGTTTTATTTCCTTGACCTAACTTTATTTGCATTCGGATTCTTGATTCATCATTTCAAAGTCTGACAATGTTTTAGGATCTTTTGACTGCATCTGCGTTGAAAGTTGTTTCAGGGACATTTCCTTTGATGTACCCCAAGTACAAACGCACCCTTTTGGCAGTACTTCGTAGTGATGTATGGATATTTCCAATCTGAACCAATTTTCCTTTGGCTGTTTCGATTTATTGTTTTATCTCCTTGGCATAACTTCATTTGCATTATGATTCTTTATTCATTATTTCGAAGTCTGACAGCATTTTAGGATCTGGGCATGAAGTCCGCAGGCATGTCATGTTATTAAAATCTGCATTTAAACATAACTGAAAGTAGAATAAGAAAAGAGACAAGATTAAGAAAAGAGATATTCTTGGAAAATGAAATATTAATTCCATTTGATTTTTTTGATTCTTGATTTTGATGATTTTTTTTTTAAAGATAGAAGGGTTTACATCGGAATTGAAAAGAAATAATTTAAAAACACTTGAGTTACACCCTGAAAATAACTCATAGTGCAGGAAAGATGGCAAAACTGAACTACCGGGACTCCCGCCTGACGGGGAATGGAGTAGCCTTCCAGTTCTGCAATTTGGCATTTGGGCCCATATACTGCACCTCAGCGGTGCTCGAGCCTTCCCCTAGCTGAACCATGTTGGCCTCATACAATATTTGTTTCATGGCCTCACATATATCTTCAATTTCTTCGGCCGTAAAGGCCACTTCTTCTTTTTCTTCGATATACTGTGGTTCGATGAAGGTCTTAGTAATGTGTGGGACTGGTTAAGGCAGGTCCCATCCATTATTTTTGCAGGCGTTGGCCCATTGCACATCTTCATCGGTGGCTTTGAAACCTATGCCAAAGAATTTTTCAGTGGCAGGTAGAGAGATGGGTTCAGTGATGCCTTGTAGGGATATCCCAAGCCCCTTTCCTGGTTTGTAACCATGTCTAATCATATCTGTGGCGACCATGATTGACGCGTTTGAAAGACAAGGTTGTGTACATGGAGTGCCTTCTTCGTGTTGCTCAGCAGCCACAATCATAAAGGCTTGGTACACAATATGTTCGCTTCCCTCTCTGGCCTCGAGGCAGGGGATGGAGGGTCCCTGTATATGGATTGTTTATCTTCTCCGTGGACCACGATCTCCTGATTTTCATGGACAAATTTTGGTGGAGGGTAGACGGTACTGCCCCAGCAGCTTGAATCCACGGTCTCCCTAGCAAGAAGTTATAGGAAGTATCCATATCCAAGATTTGGAAAGTTACTGTGAAATCCACAGGGCCAATCGTCATGATTATGTCAATTTCACCAATGGTGCCCCTTTTGATACCGTCGAAGGCGCGGACACAAACATTATTTGGCCTGATTCTCTCAATGACGATTCCCATCCCTTGTAGTGTTGACAAAGGGAAAATATCTACCCCTGATCCTCCGTCAAACATAACTCTCTTTACATAATATCCTTCGCCTTTAACGGTCAGGTGTAATGCCTTGTTGTGAGCGGCTCCCTCGGGAGGCAAATCATCCTGGCTTGAAAGAGATTTTGTTTACCTCGAAGAAACGCTCATCCATTCTTTCCAGCTGCTCGACTGAGGTCTCAGCTGGCACATACGCTTCATTCAGCGTTTTCAGAAGTATTTTTTGGTGGTCATTTGAGCCAGTCAACAGACATAGAAGTGAAACCTGCTCAGGGGTTCTCCTGAGTTCTTCAATGGTGACATATTCAGGCATTTTCATTTTCTTGAAGAATTCCTCTGCCTCTTCGGTAGTGATGGGATTTTTGAGAGGAAAGCGCTTATGCTTAGCTTTGTTCAACTCATTTGGGTTATGGTACTTCCTAGTGGGTTTTGCTTCGTTGACTTCCCCCTTGACTTCTTTTCCTTTATATGTCACCAATGTTTGATCATAATTCCATGGGACAGTAGTTTTATTTTTCATTTGAATTTGCGGCCGGCAGCTGATAATCAAAGGTTCATTCAGCTTTGGTGGGATAGCCGAGCTTTTCACAACATAGGACCCTTTTGGTATATACATTTTTTGTGGTTCCAATCTCCTGGGAGGGCTCAAAATGAGTTGTCTGTTTCGCGGAGCTCTCGGGACATAAAGGATAGCTTCTTTAGTCGGTGTTGTCTCTTTCTTTTCTTCCTTGGCCTTTTCTTTCTCCTGGCCGGGGGTCTTTGTCTCTTTTTCTTCCTTAGCCTTCTCTTTATCCTGGCCCGGGAGTTTTGTTTTCTTTTCTTCTTTGTCCGGTTTTGCCACTGTTTTTGCTTTCCTTTCTGTGTCCACAATGGCAATGATGGCTTTCAGCGCCGGGTCAAATTCTTTGTCTTCTAATATCATTCCAATGACAGCCCCGTTGTTGTGGGCTGGAAATGGGTTGTTTGTGACATTGGGGACCTCCTCGTCCCTTATCACAACCTTCTTTTGTTCAATCAGATTTTCTACTACTCTCTTGAGGGTCCAACAGTCCTCAGTATCATGCCCCTCCACTCCGGAATGATAGGCACAGTTGGTACGCCGTATGTATGATGGTGATTGTGGATTTTGCCTGTTTGGAGGCACAGGCTGCAGAAGTCCCATCTGAACCAACTTTGGAAAGAGGCTTGAGTATGACTCGCCGATGGGGGGGAATTTAGTTCTTCTTGGTGGTTCACGAGGGTAAGCATTGTAGGGATAATTGTTTTGAGGAGGGCGTGGATGGTTATTTCTAGGTGGTGGAGCTCTGTTTTGGTTATACTATTGCAGACGGGGCTGCGGCTGAGCGTTCATCACTGCATAAGGAGGGGGAGTCATGGCATAAGCTGCTTCCTGATAAGGATAATAGTGTTGTGAAGTTGTGGAAAATGGGCCTGGATATTCCCGAGGTCGTCGGGAATTCCTAGGGCCCGAAGCCATCATGGCTCCGTCCTCTTTTTTCTTTCTGTTTGCCAGGCCTCTTGAGCCGCTTTGAATGGCTTGGGAAGTGGCTCTCAAAGTAGATTGACTTAAAATACAGCCTGTCTTTAGGCCATTTTCGACCATCTCGCCAATTTTTATGGCCTCCGCGAACGGCTTGCCCATGGCGGACATCATATTCTGAAAATAATCGGCCTCTTGGGCCTGTAAGAAGATACTAATCATTTCATTTTCCTCCATGGGAGGTTTCACTCGGGATGCCTGTTCCCGCCATTTGATTGCGTACTCCCAGAAGCTTTCAGAAGCTTTCTTTTTGAGATTGGACAGAGAATTTCTGTCCGGAGCTATATCCACATTGTACTGGAACTGTCTTACGAATTCTCGGGCCAAATCATCCCATACATGCCAATGGGATATATCTTGATCGATGTACCACTCCGAGGCGATACCTGTAAGACTTTCCCCAAAATAAGCCATCAGTAGCTCCTCTTTGCCTCCCGCTCCTCTCAGTTGGTTGCAGTATCTTTTTAGATGAGCGATCGGGTCTCCATGCCCGTCATACTTTTCAAAGTTTGGTGTCTTGAAATCCACAGGTAGATGCACATGTGGGAACATGCATAGATCAGCGTATGACACGCTCTTTTGGCCGCTTAGACCCTGGATGTTTTTCAAACTTTGTTCAAGGCTCTTCATCTTTCGAGTTATTTCATCTTGTTCAATATTCTTCATGAGTTTTTCCGATTCCGCAGGAGATTCAAACTGTGGGTACTGCGTGTAAGCATTAGGAGTGACCTGAGCGGCATCCAACTAGAACTGAGGAGCTTGAAAAATAAAATTGGCCGGTTCAAAATTCTGTTGTGCCGGTGTAGGTTGTGCCATACCAGTAGCTGGCGGAGCAGTAAACACCACAGAGTGTAATCCGGAGGGGGGGGCCTGGGGGCAAAACTCAGAAGGTGTTCCAGAATAGTTTGAGACCATGGTCGGGAATCCAAATGGAACAAATGGGTTTGGCTTTGAAATGGGCACATCGGTGGTCCCTCCAGTTCTGGGAACTAGCTCAGGAAAACCAGGGATGGAGCTAGGTGGCTCTCTCCCGTTGGACCAAGCATCCCACATCTCGAGCATACGGCATCTTAGCCTTCTGTTTTCTTCGGCTACTGCCGATTCTTCTTGGGGGATGACTGAGGTGGGGCCATCTGTTGGTTCAACAATGGACGGGTGACTTTCAGACGTCATTGCTACACTTCCTTTAGACCTTGTTAAATATGGATGTGTCGCCAGAATACCACTGCAAACCAACCACCGTTTAATAATAGTAACCTTTAAAGAGAAACCAAATTGGGTTAGCGGGAGATATCACATAGGAATCACACGTTGGGATGCGATGCACCTAAGCAGTTATCGTTTTTCTAAAAATGTTTGTAACGACTGTGTGTTTCATCCGGGCTTTAACATTATCTCTCTTTACATTCTTTTCATTCTTTTCTTTTAGGGTTGTGACTAAATCCTATGTGGATTGCCTACGTATCATGACGCCGCATGAATCAGATCATCACGTAGTTCATGAAGATTGGGAATAATATGAATAACCTAATTTTTTTTTGTATTTATTTATTTTTTTTGAAACAAAGACTTAAAAAGAAGAAACAAAATATTTTTGGATTTAGTATTTTTTTTTTTTTTTTTTTTTTTTTTTTTTTGTTGAGAATTTTTGAAAAGCAAGACTTCTAAAGAAGAAGAAAAAATTTCTAAAGAAAAAAAAAGAAATATTTTTGGATATTCTGGGCTTTTATTTTGAATTTATGAAAGAAATACCTCTAAAGAAAAAGAAAATATCTTTAAAGCTTGAATTTTCTTTTCGATTTTCGAAAGAAGAATGAAAAATATTTTTGGATTTTTGAGTTTATATATTTTTTTATTTTGTTGTTTTTTTTTTTTGAAAAGTTTTTTAAAGACTTCTAAAGAAGAAAGAAAATACTTTTTTTTTGGATTTTTGATTTTATTTGTCATTTTTTCTAATGAAAGACTCGTACAAATAAAATATTATTTGGAATAAAAAATTTCTTAGTTTTTATTTTTTTTTCATGATTTTCTAAAAGAAAGACTCCTAAAAAGGAATTAAAGAAAAATATTTTTGAATTTTTAAGAAATGGGGGCCGGAACCGATGAGGTTTGCCTATGTATCTCACATCCGGTGAGAATCAAACCCGCGTAGTTCGGTCAGTTTTGACATAACTAAAGAAAAATGTTTTTGATTTATTTAGAAATTTTCTTCTCGATTTGGCTCATTTGCAACTATTTTGAAACTCTATTTCTCCCTATTTTCAATTATTTTAATTCCTTCTTTTTCCGGAAAAATTTTGACAGAGTTCCGAGGTACTTTTGAAATATCAGGTTTCCAAAATCGGATAAATTCTATCTTACCCCAATCTTGGTTTTTCTGTTATTTTCTTTCTTTATTTAGTTGGTCAACAAACAAACCGAGACAAATAATGCACANGCAGATAATCGTTCCTACTAGGGATCCGGCATGAGGTTTTGTCATTCTAGGGTTAAACCTGGTTTTTTGTTCTAGACCTTGGCTACCCGAGCGGACAACTCGAGTCGGGGTGGGAGCGACGTACTTGTAGCATGAAAGGCTATCCGGCCTAGTGGCTAGTCCATCCCCGTATTTCTTACTTGGTATGACCTCTAACAGAAAGGCGGGCCACGCGAACGTGTGCACTTTTTCAGAAGACTCAGAAGGGAGGCGTAAGAAGGAAATTTATATAAAGTTAAAATAAATATCAAAGCGGTAGACATTTAGCACATTGAGCACACACAATACAGTAATATCAACAATCAGAAAAAAGCCAAGTAAAATCACATTAACAAGCTCGAATTTTTGAACCCTGAACCAGAGATTCTGGGTTTTATCCCCAGTAGAGTCGCCAGAGCTGTCACACCTCCTTTTTTCAACTACCCCCGGGTAAGAGCGTAATAAGGGAGTTTTTCCACTTTAAGTGACATTATTCGATTTTTTGGAATTTATTTAATTTCAGAGTCGCCACCCGAATTTTTTACGGTGTTCCGGGACACCATTTTTTATTAGAAATCCCAAAGCCGAGGAATTTTGACTCTGTTTATATTGTCTGCGAACAAGATCCGGATAAGGAATTCTGTTAACCCGGGAGAAGGTGTTAGGAATTCCCGAGTTCCTTGGTTTTAGCACGGTCTCTTAATGATTAAACTTGGCCTAAATTGTTTAATTACTGCTTTTGTACCTACGTGCATTTTTGTATTCTTTACCGGTTTTTCTTATTCAATTGTATTCAAGGAGTTCTTTTGAGACGGGTTACGTATGGGTAAACTTGTAGAGTTTAAGGTTCGTCTAAAATCATGTCACGCGGACGTGTACACAATTCTCGATACTGAAACTTGTCAAATAATATGAATAAAGTGCACAAGCGCATATTTTGTTTTGTTACCAAGAGAAACCGAAATCACGTCACGCGGGCGTGTACACAATTTCGATAACTTTAAGGAAATATGCTCCTACAAGTGTCTCTACGAGTGTTCATTTTAATTTGATTTGTGTTACGTAAACGTATACACAACTTGAGAAAAAGGTATATTTTAGTTATTTCATTCAAAGCTACGTAAAAATGTATACTTCGATGATTTATTATCTAAGTCTGAAAGTGCTATCTAATTTAAGGGCGGGTTCGAATTACATCTAGTATGAATCTCTAAGTCAAGTTATGAGACCGGGCTATGGCCAAATTTAACCCTCGAATTAGTCACGTTAGGCCATCCTAGTTTTAGCTACTTGCAAAGAAAGTAAAGTTATGTAAATAAATGCATATCATTCAATAAAGATCCAAAGAGGAAATCAACCTTACTAATTCTTGAATTACATATTGGAAAAGCAGTAACCTAATTCGAACACAAAGTTATAGAAGAAGATATTTTGAACGAAAATGATTTTTTAGATCTGAATATATTTTCGTCCAAGAAAACTATCAACACCATTGATTGCAGTTTTAACTCATTTTTCAGAATATTAAAGATGCCTGTATAGATCAATTTTGCAAAAAAAAATCTGAAATTCAATATTGCAAACAGTCTGCCCATTCTTACATTACAAGAGTTTCTGGAAAATAAATTACATTGTTTCCTACCCAAGAATTTACAAATTCAAAAGAAATAAAAAAAAAAGGAAATCCTATGAAATATTTGTTAAATTACAGCTTCCTCAAACTCGAATCCCTGGGGATATCCACGCCTCTGCTTGTGATTAACTTATCAAGAAGAGACACAAGGAAAAGAAACCGTTAGCATCTCATGGAATGAATCTGTCCATAGAGAGGATCAGATTCAATTCCAACTGTGCTAGCTAAACAGAAACTGCTACTTAATGCGTTACTCGAGAGAACTAACTTAAATATTCTAGACCTCAAGTTTGCATACAGATTATAGCCAGAATTCATGCAGTAACTTGACTACTTTTAGGCATTGCTTGAGGAATAAATCTGACCATAAAGGAGGTTAGATTCAATCCTTAATGATGCTCTTGGATAAACAAAGCATATTTAAACCCTTTATGGACTGAATCTGACCATAAAAGGGGTCGGATTCAGCTCCATAGGTTTTATACTTGTTCTTCTTGCCGATAATACCATAACCTGACTTTGTAAGCTTTGACATAGAGAACAAATCTGATCATTTGAAAGGATTCAGATTCCTTACTCTAAGGAGCCTTTTGAAATGATAATCTATTTACTCTATAAATGTTTATTCATTATTATAAGGGTGAATCTGACCATGAGAAGGATCAGATTCAACTCCGTAGTGCTAATACTAACCTATCTAGAGACTTACTCTGTTGAATCTCTTTATTGACCAAAGAGACTGAATTGAAAGAGTATTTTTGCACTCTTATGGAAAGAACTTGACCATAGAAAGGCCAGATTCAACATCCTAGTGCAAGTTGTTCTATTGGTGGACCACCACAACAAAAACTAAGATCTAACAAAAACATTACAATCGACCTAATGACAACCAGAATGATTAAAAATTCAAATGCTTCATACACAATGCATATTCAGATTCATCAATGTCACCTGAACCCATCCTACTTCAGATTCATAGACCAAGAATCAACGAGAAGAAGATTAAGACTCATATAAGCTTAAAATGAACACAACACGAGTCAACAATTTCAGCATCATTAATTTTATCTAAAGGTTCACTGTTACATACCTTTAATGAGAGAGAAAATAGCAAGAATACTTGACCAAATAAAGGTCAAGTATAAACCACAATCAACAAGAAGGAAGAGAATTTAGCAGCAACCAACATAAACTTCAGAACCAACAGCTCCACAGAAAATATCCCAGAAAACTTGTAGAAGAAACCAAACCAGAATTTTGGAATGATTCTGATCTTTTTATGTTTTCAGAATGTTTTTGCAGCTAAAAGAGTATTCTTTTTTTTTTTTTAGAATGTCCAGCCAAAAAAAAAATCCTTTGGCCCAAAAAAAAAAATCCTCTGGCCATATTTGCTTAAAAAAAATTAAACCCTAAACCTTATATATAAAAACTAGCCCTAGAAAAAAACCCACGCTCTAGAGAGAGAGGCTCTGGGGATTCTGGGTGATTTGGAGGCGACTAGAGAGAGAAAACTTTGCCATGGCCGTGCCGACCACTGCCCAGCCTTCAATGGAGGTTGGGCAGTCGCTCCACAACCCTAAACAAATCCCTCAAACATATACAAACCCTAATACAATCCATACTTACGCAAATCTGCTCCAGCCACAAGCATTAAATGCTCCCATGCACGTAACTACCCTAAACCTAAATCCAGTCGAGGTTTTACATTGAGAACCAATGGTGAGATGGAAGAAATCAGAGGTTAAACAATCAATCACACAACAAGGATTACATCTAGCAGTTCTGGGGAAGTTTTCATATGGCAAACCAATGATCCAGGAGTTGAGAAAGGTTATTCCAATCTAGTGCGAACTTAAAGGATCATGCTTGATAGGTTTTATTGAAAACAATCATGTTTTGATAAGGCTATCGTTAATGGAGGACTATATTCATCTGCTATCGAAGCCAGCATTCTATTTGAAGGCTCAAGGAGAGTTTTGGCAGATGAGATGCACAAAGTGGATTCCATGGTGGTCGCCAGATGTGGAAACACCAGTTGCTATTGCTTGGATTTCGTTTCAAGATTTACCTCCTAATTTCTTTGGTAAGGAGTTTGTTTTCTCTTTGGCTAATGCAGTAGGGAGACCATTACATGTAGATTTGGCTACTCAAAATGGTACTCGATCTAGTTGTGCAAAGGTTAAGGTGGAGGTCAATCTACTAGCTACTTTGCCACAAAGAATAAAGATCATTGAGGAAGCAGATGATACTGGTCCTGAGGAGTCTAAATGGATCGAGATAAGGTATGATTACATGCCTAAGTATTGCAAGACATGTAAGAAACAAGGACATAAAGAAGAGGAGTGTTGGGTGATTCACCCAGAATTGCACAACATTTTTGGAGGAGAAGGCAATGAGCAAAGCAAGGAGAGGTTTGTAGTTGTGAATGATGCAACTGGGACAGCAGCAAACTCATCTTAAGTTTTGTCAAGTGGAAAAGTAGTTGGTAAGCCTACTGCTAATAATGCAAAGCAAGAGTGGATGCAGGCAAGAAAGAACAAGTATCAAAGGGACAAAAGAGGATACATTATTGAAGATAAGAATGGAAAGGAAGCTGACAAGGGAAAAGGTAAGGCCAAAGTTGAAGAAATTGCAATTAAGAACAAATCAATGCTTTGGAGGTGGAGGAATTGTTGAATCCCACTTTGCAAATTACAGAAGGCAAAGGAGAATATCACAACAATGGTAATAAGAAAGATCAAGGGGAAGGGCAGTCTAAGAGGGTCCAGGAGAAGGTAGGTGGAATCAAGAATGGAAAGTTGAATCCTAATCCTAATGATATTGGGAATAGGGTGGCTGGAAACTCAAATCCTACTGGAGAAGGGAGTCAAGAGCATCTAAGGCGTGTGAAAAAGGAAGCAGTTGAAAAGGTTTTGGAAAAGAAGAATCTTGAGAATCCTATTCCTAAAGCGATTACTACTCACCAAGATTTGATAAAGGGCAATGATCAGTTATCTGAGGAAAGGGTGATGAAAGAAGCTACTATTGAATGGGTCCATAGAACTTTTTGTACTAGTAAAAAGGATATCATGCATCTTAATGTGACCACCAATCAATCGTGTCAAGAAATTCCTTCCCAATCCCATGTAGATTCTGATCAATTGGAGGGAGTAATGGAGGTGAATTCTTCCAAAGTCTTGTGGAGTGATGAGGTAGAGGTAATGGGGGATCAAGTTGGTACTATAATGACAACTGGAGATAGAGATAATGAGTAAAATGAGCAGCAACTAAAATTCGGCAATGTGGACTTAGCTACAGTTAACCCTAGCAATATTAGGGTTGATTATGAGGTGAGTTCTATGAACAAACAATCAAGGAGCTCAACTGGAGGGAGTAATGGAGGTGAATTCCATTACTGTGACCACCAATCAATCGTGTCAAGAAATTCCTTCCCAATCCCATGTAGATTTTGATCAATTGGAGGGAGTAATGGAGGTGAATTCTTCCAAAGTCTTGTGGAGTGATTAGGTAGAGGTAATGTGGGATCAAGTTGGTACTATAATGACAACAGGAGATAGAGATAATGAGGCAAATGAGCAGCAACTAAAAACCGGCAATGTGGAATTAGCTACAGTTAACCCTAGCAATATTAGGGTTGATTATGAGGTGAGTTCTATGAACAAACAATCAAGGAACTCAACTGGATTTTATGAAGAGTTGATAAAACAAGTAGGAAATCAAGGTGGATCTTCTCCAAAATCTCAGAGTAATAAGAGAGGCAATGGAATAGTAAAACCTAGTTTTTCTGGGAAAGTTTTGGCTTATGTTGATGGGGTTCCGGTTTATACATTGATGGAAGAACAGACTGGGACGGTTCATATGGATGTAGAGAAGGATACTGTGTCCAAAATCCAACAAAAATATTGTGGGAAGGGGGAGGATCTCAATGGAACAGTAACTCAGGCAGTTTCTGCCAGTCTTGCTACACTGAACCCTAGCCTGGATTCTGTGTAAGAGCTTCAATTTAAAATGATGCAGGAGAAGAAAGGAGATGTGGAAAGGAAGTTTGACAAATATGAAGCAGCATTAACACCTTATGAACTAGGTGAACAAGCCATAAGACCTGGGGAATGTCATGCACTACCTATGACATGTTCATCTGGAACTGGAGCTCCTCTACAAATTAAAGTTAATGTGCCATTGAAGTCTCCTAATCAGGTGTTGCATGATCTCATAACTCATAAGGAAATGCCGATGGAGATTCAGAATGTGTTGGTGGAACAAGAACAACAATTTGAAGATGATGGAGATGGTGAATCCACGACAGAAAATTTCAAGGAAGTAATGAGGGAAGGGGATGTATATCCTAGGGCAGCTTCTAGAAGTGGGAAGAAAGGAAAGAAGAACCAACAGAAAGAGCAGCAACAACCTATAAGGATTATGCCTAGGAGGGAAACTTCTTTATCTAAATAATGATGATTAAGACACTCATTTGGAACATAAGGTCTGTAAAAACTCAACAGGCCTTTCCTAAAGTGATTAATATGAATAGGGAGCATACCTTTTGTGTTGTTGCATTAATGGAACCTTTTCAAAAGAAAGGATTCATTAATAGATATAGAAGAAGGCTGAATATGGAGACTGCTTATGCAAACATTAATGGGCAAATATGGTTATTTTTTGATTCAATAGTAGAATGGGAACTTGTGGAGGATACTGAACAACAAGTCACTCTGAAAGTGTTTCATCATGAGTTGGGACAGCATATAATGATGGCATTTGTCTATGCTAAATGTTCAGCAATGGAGAGACTAGAATTATGGGATCATTTGTATTATTTAGCAAGTGATATGGAGTTGCCATGGTTGGTAGGAGGAGATTTTAATGTGGTGTTGCATGAAGATGAGAAGATAGGGGGACTGCCAGTGTATCCTCCTGAATATGAGGACTTTGCCTTTTATGTTAACTCTTGTGGATTGTTTGAACAAAGGTACAAATGGAGTCCATTTACATGGTGGAATGGGAGTTCTAATGCACAGTGTATATTCAAGAGGCTGGATAGAATCTTTGTGAGTTTCCCTTTTCAAAATATGTTACCTACTATTGAAGTGGAACATCTTATTAGAACTGGGTCAGACCATGCTCCTTTGCTGATGAGTTGTGGTGAGCAGACTGTCAGTTGTATCAAGCCATTTAGATTCCTAAATTTCTGGACCAAGCATGATACTTTCAAGGAGGTGGTGAGACAGAATTGGGAAGCTGACTTTATACGTGATCCATTTCTGATGTTCAAGCAAAAGCTCAAGAAGGTAAAGACAGCTCTATCAAAGTGGAGTAGGGACACTTTTGGAGATATATTCAAGCAGTTGGCTATCCTGGAAGACATAGTTAAGGTCAAGGAGATGATGTTTGAGGAGGAGCCAACAATTGAACATAGAATTGTTCTACAAAGGGCTCAATCAGAGTTGAAGAAATATCTGAGCATTGAGGAGCAATATTGGAAGCAAAAGTCTGGTATGAATTGGTTTGCTGAAAGGGACAGGAACACTAGCTTTTTTCACAATCATGTGAATGGAAAAAGAAAGAAACTGCAATTGAAGAGGATACAAAATGCTAGTGGGATATGGGTTAAAAGTCAAGAGCAAATGGTTGATGCTGCAGTGGAGTTCTATAGAAGACAATTTTCCAATGAAGGTGATACCTCTGATTTCTCTTTATTAAATAATGTACCATCGATGGTTACATTGGAGCAGAATATGGAGTTAAGTAGGTTGCCAACAGTTGAAGAAGTGAAAGGGGCTGTATTTGAACTTAGTGGGGATAGTGCTAGTGGTCCTGGTGGATTCACTGGTGTATTCTATCAATCTTGTTGGGATAGTGTTAGTAGAGACATACACAATATGGTTCTACATTTTATGGGGGAGCAACACTACCAAAATCCATTACACACACTAATCTAGTTCTATTGCCAAAGAAGCTTAGAGTGGAAACTTTTTCTGACTTAAGACCTATCAGTTTCAGCAATTTTGTTAACAAGGTGATGTCTAGGGTTCTACATGACAGATTGGAGAAGTTTCTGCCATCACTGATATCTCTTAATCAATCAGGATTTGTGAAGGGTAGGAGTATATTCGAAAACATCCTATTGACACAAGAGATAGTGACAGATATAAGGCTAAGGGGTAAGCCAGCTAATGTGATATGGCTAAGGCTTATGATAGGGTCTCATGGAAATATTTGCTTCATGTGTTGAGAAGGATGGGGTTCTCAGAACACTTCATTAACATGGTTTGGAATCTGGTGTCAAACAATTTGTATTTTGTATTGGTGAATGGACAAGCGTCAGGATTTTTCAAGTCTACTAGAGGTGTGAAACAAGGTGATCCCTTATCTCCAGCCTTGTTCATATTGTCAACTGAGGTGTTATAAAGATCCTTGAACAAACTGTTTGAGGATAAATCCTTTGTGGGGTTTGGAATGCATAAATGGTCAGATCCTTTGAATCATCTAGCTTATGCTGATGATACTATTATATTTGCATCTGCTCATCCTCCATCTTTGAGTAAAATAATGAAACTGTTAGGAGATTATGAGAAAGTGTCTGGTTAGATGATAAACAAATCTAAGAGTTCCTACTACATGCATGCTAAGGTGGGTGATGGAATCTCTCAAGCAGTGGGGGATATTACTGGTTTCACACGAGGTAAATTCCCTTTTACATACCTTGGATGCCCTATTTTATATACTAGAAGGAGAAAGGAATACTATGATGATCTTATCAAGAAGGTGAAAGATAAGCTGCACTCATGGAAAGGCAAGTTTTTATCATTTGTGGGTAAAGCAACACTTATTTCTAGTGTATTGCAAAGCATACCAGTTCATATGCTCTCAGTTCTGGACCCTCCAAAGAACATTTTAGAACATCTCCATAAGTTGTTTGCAAGATTTTTCTGGAGCACAAAGGAGGAGGGAAGAAGCAGGCACTGGGTTTCTTGGCAAAACCTATGTCTACCTAAAGAAGAAGGGGGATTGGGGTTCAGATCCTTACATGATGTCTCTAAGGCATTGTTTGCTAAGCTTTGGTGGAGGTTTAGAACTACAAAGTCACTATGGTCCAACTTCATGTGGAACAAATATTGTAAGAAGGAGCTGCCTACAGTAGTTCAGTTTAGAGAAGGATCCCATGTTTGGAGGAAAATGTTGAATTCTAGGGAGGATGTGGAGCATGAGATTCTATGGGAGTTGAATAGTGGAACAACAAACATATGGCATGAG
Organism: Nicotiana knightiana; assembly: GCA_005239525.1. Taxonomy (NCBI): domain Eukaryota; kingdom Viridiplantae; phylum Streptophyta; class Magnoliopsida; order Solanales; family Solanaceae; genus Nicotiana; species Nicotiana knightiana. The sequence goes on along the minus strand of ML420027.1, from coordinate 8,031 downwards.
AATTGGACAGGTTTGGGAGCACTATATCATGTACTTCCAGAAGATTTTCATATCAATGAAGATCTTCAAGATGTATCAGAATTAACTCAGGAAGGAACATGGAATGAGGAGTTACTGGAGCAAAACTTTATGGAGGAAATTGCTGAACATGTAAAGTCCAATGTACATTATGAGGGATGCGAGGAACATTGGGACAACCCATACTGGATGCCAACCCCATCGGGTAAGTTCAATGTGAGTAGTGCTTGGCAGATTCTAAGACATAGATCTAATCCTCAAAATGAATTAAAGCATGTATGGATAAAAGGATTACCATTTAAGGTTTCTTTTTTCTTATGGAGACTGTCGAGGGGGAAAATTGCTACTGATGATACTTGGAGAAGACAAGGGCAGATTGTGGTGTCTAAATGCTGGTGTTGTCAACAGCCACAAGAGGAAACCATTAATCACATATTCCTCACTAGTGTTACTGCCTCTAAAGTGTGGAATTTATTTATGGGAGCTGCAGGAATCACAGTGCCATTGGTGCAATTGAAGCAAGTCATCAGACATTGGTGGAATGCACAATGTTGTCCTAAACTAAAGCCATTGTTTCAAGCTGCTCCAGTTATTATTACTTGGGAACATTGGAAGAAGAGAAATGCAGGAAAACATGGACGTGCAGTTTCTACACACAGGGTGATCCATGAAGTAAATAGAACATTACATTACTTGTCAAGGGTGAGGTATGGTTGGTTACCTAATATTCCTTTGTTATGGCCAGATATGATACAATACTTTGAAATATACAAGCCTGTTATAATTACAAGGAGAGTCACATGTAGCTTCCTTTCGAAGGGTGGTACAAATGCAATACAGATGGGGCATCAAGGGGTAATCCAGGTCCTAGCTCACTAGGATTCTGTGTGAGGAATGATGAAGGGAATCTAGTTTATGCAAGGGCAGTCGACCTGGGTGAGACAACAAATGTAGTGGCAGAAGCTAAGGCCATTGTTCAAGGGCTGGAATATTGTGTAGAACATAACCTTCACCCCCTCATCTTGGAGACAGATTCATTGGTGATGAAGAAGGTGATTGAAGGGGAATGGGATCCTCCATGGGCTATTGTTCAGGATGTGAAGAGGATCAAGGAGATGAAGGAGAAATTAATGTGATCTTCCAGTATGTGTTCAGAGAAGGAAACTCAATGGCAGATTTTATAGCTAACATTGTTTTTTCTTTTGCAGGTACATCTGAATTTCACTCATTTTCTGAACTGCTTGTGCAGGTAGAAGTTTAATCAATCTTGACAAATCCCAAATTCCTAATCTTATGGTCAGAATAGCAAAGAGGAGAGCACCAGATTAATGGTATCATATGAATTGTTTTTGCACCTACCTGCTTATCTCTTTTGGTTTGTGTTGCATTGTGTGTTATTAAGGTACATGTTAGTGGTATTAGCATGGTTACATGTTCATTAGAGTTATAGGAGAAGCAGGTTATGGATGGTGCATCATTACACTGTCATGGGAAGCTCAAATGTGGAAAAATGTCTAAACTTGGTAAGTCTCTGGAGATTGGTATTGCACTTCCCAGTGGTATCAACATGGTTTCATGCTTAATCTGGGGGTGTGATGCCAATGTTCAGAAGAGGCCATGCATCAATAGTTCTGGCACCTCAGCACACTACCCAGGCCACTTCAGCACACTACTCAGACCACTTCAGCACACCACTCAGACTACTTCAGCATAATTCAGCACACTTCAGCACACTTTAGCAAACTACTTCAGCACACTACTTCAGCACAATACTCAGACCACTTCAGCACACCACTCAGACTACTTCAGCATAATTCAGCACACTTCAGCACACTTTAGCAAACTACTTCAGCACACTACTTCAGCACAATACTCAGACCACTTCAGCACACCACTCAGACTACTTCAGCATAATTCAGCACACTTCAGCACACTTTAGCAAACTACTTCAGCACACTACTTCAGCACAATACTCAGACCACTTCAGCACACCACTCAGACTACTTCAGCATAATTCAGCACACTTCAGCACACTTTAGCAAACTACTTCAGCACACTACTTCAGCACAATACTCAGACCACTTCAGCACACCACTCAGACTACTTCAGCATAAGTCAGCACACTTTAGCAGACTACTTCAACACACTTCAACAAACTACTTCAGCAAAATTCAACACACTTCAGCATTCTTCAACACACTTCAGCAGACTACTTCAGCACACTTCAGCAGACTACTTCGGCACACTACTTCAGCACAATGCAGCACACTTTAGCATACTTCAGCACACTACAGCAGACAACTTCAGCACACTTCAGCAGAATACTTTAGCAAACTACTTCAGCACACTTCAGCCCACTTCAGCATATTGGGTTTGTTTTAAATTATGTGTTGTTAGGGTACGTTGAAAGTATCTTGATAGTGCATAGAAGTTATAGGAGAAGCAGTTTATGGATGGTGCAACATTATACTGTGATGAGAAGTCCAAATGTGAAAAATCTAGCTGATCTTGAGCTTATAAGTTTCTGGACATTGGTATTGCACTTCCCAGTGGTATCAGCATGGTTTCATGTTCAACCTGGGGGTGTGATGACAATGTGCAGAACAAGCCATACTAAGGAAGATGATTTCGATGGATTAGAGCTCATTAGATCAATCGATTGGTGTAGTTGTTTGGAGTCCACATTTGCCTTTGGAATGCATACCCTGGCGCCTGGTGAGAGTTTTAGAGGTGCTACTTGGTATTTGTTGTTGGCCTTTGGACTTACTTACACTGTCAGGAGATTGAATCTTTCAGCTTTGCATGTTGTAATAGTTGGTAATTCTATTTTTAGATTATTAGCGTTTACTTTTGCTAGTAGCTTAGTACATTTTAGATTTTATTTGGGACTTCTTGTAATTTTTGGACCCTATTTTTTGGGATTTTTTTTATATATATTAGCCACTAGGCTGCATGTCTAGTGGTATAATTGCTAAAAGAAAAAATCCTCTGGCCCAAAAAAAAAAAAAGATCCTCCCTCTGTGGTAAAAGGTGTGTGTATTTATAGGGGTATATTTTAATAGGATATACTTGGAATATTCCTTATCTAATTGGGCTGAAAATAGTACAGGTATAGCTGTCAAACTTATTTTTAGGGACAGCTGCCCTCATTCTAGAAAATTCCAGCCTTTACAATTACTATTCTATCCCAAAAAAAACCAGATTTCCTAGTTCTAGAAGGTTCTTGAGTTGTTACACCCAAGATTCCATCACCTAGGATTCCTAATATACCCCTTAAAGTCCCTGAAATTACCATTAGGTAACCAGGGTTAACTTGCTTGGGGTTGACTATTGACTCTAATTAATTAAACCTAGTTAGGTTCCTTAGTTAATTAAGGCTAATATGTATTATCAACTTAACCCTAGTTTAATTGACTTAATTAAGATTAATCTACTTGGTTCCTTAAACTTAGGTTAGTTGACTTGTATTAAACTCTGTTTAAGTTTCACTTGAGCCTAGGGGGAAAGTAGTTTATTTAGGTTATTTGAATATGCCAATCTAACCTAAGAGTTGAAATTTAAACTATGATTAATTGGAAGTTAACATCTAATTGAGACTAATAACATAGGCAGCAAAATCAAGGCTAAACCAAACGATGACCTCAAACAAAACATAAGCAAAACAACTAATAGATACTGTTTTACTTACAAGCATTTCAACATATGAATTCAGGGATTTAATCAATCAGTTGTTCATGCTCGTTTATTGACAGCATTCACCAACATAAAGATGTCTGGAAATTAGCAAATAAAGGAAACTAAGCAAAAAACCTAAGCTAAATGCATTCGGGACTTTAAACTAAAAAAAAGAAAGCATGAACAGGTAAAAGAAAACAAAAATCAGAAATAGTGATGTAATAAAGGAAAACAGTGAGTAACCTACGGCCTATTCATGCTATCAATCAACAAACACATACAAAGGAAGTGGGGGATACCCATTTGAGGGGTTTGGATGAACTACATCAACTAGCCGGAGTTTGGTCGGACTACGGCAACCTCCAAAAGTGACCCTTACTCACATGAATTGACGAATCTCGTTGAGAACCATCGACTCATGTAAGTTTGAGTCACAGAGTCGCTTGGGATCATTTTCAGCATGTTCTAGGGTTTTCCATTTCCAAATCTGAGATTAAATAAATTTGAATGAGTTTTTGGTGAAATAGATGGTAGGAGATGGTTGAGAAGGGGGAGGAGATTATCTGGTCAAAAGTTGGGGTTGATTGGAGAAGCTCCGCCGCTGGTAGGCGATTTCCGGGCGGCAGAAACCTAGGGCGGCTAGGGTTTGGTCGAGGTAGAAGAGAGAAAGATGAAGGGGAGGGGAGGCGACTAAAGCTTGGGGGAGGGGTAGGCTTTGGGTGAAATGAGGGTAGGGGGGATGTTAGGACAATTATATACTAAGGGGGTGGAGTTCCTGGCTGTCTAATCTATTTCAATCAATGGCCAGGATTCAACCAGTTAAACCAAACAGGATCGTTTGAGCAGTGTATGGGGCAGGCCAAACTTCAGCATATTGGGTGCTGAAGTTTTTACAGCTAAACTAAATAACTTCAGCATATGCTGAAGTTTTTTACAACTAAACTAAATAACTTCAGCATATTGGGTGCTGAAGTTTTCACAACTAAACTAAATAACTTCAGCATTTTGGGTGCTGAAGTTTTTACAACTAAACTAAATAACTTCAGCATTTCTGCTGAAGTTTTCACAAATGAACTAATAACTTCAGTACTTCTGCTGAAGTTTTTCATAAATGAATTAATAACTTAAGCACTTCTGCTGAAGTTTTCACGAATGAACTAATAACTTCAGCACTTCTGCTGAAGTTTTCACAAATGAACTAATAACTACAGCACTTCTGCTGAAGTTTTCACAAACGAACTAATAACTTCAGCACTTCTGCTGAAGTTTTCACAAACGAACTAATAACTTCGGCACTTCTGCTGAAGTTCTTTTTTTTTTTTTTTTGAAAAAGCGGGTATTGGGCTGGGTTGCTGGGTCGTGTAGAGTTAGGGATTGGCCCTGGGTAATTCTAGCCCAGGTCCGAATTTTTCCTATTTTACATCTAGTTAATTAACTCTAATTATGTTAACACCCAATAAAAATGTAGTAATTAATTCTAAACTCAATTTGCCTAATTATACTTATTTAAATGATAACCAAGATTACGTGCTTAATCATGTCATTTTAAACTATTTATGGATTTAAATGACGAATTATGGCTACGCAATGTAAAAAATAAATTCGCAAATAGCATTAAAATCCAACAAAATTAGGAAATCAATTAATTAATTGAGATTTTGTAGGATTATACGATAAGTAAAAATCACATGCTCACATCAATAATAATAAATCGAAGTAAGAGTTATAGTACAATGTGACCTACCTAGTTGTGGTAAATCCATAAGCATTGATAACTGAGGCCATGAAAAAAAATATAGCAATAGTCATAAGTTCGACAAAGTACCAAGTGAAGAACTTTAATACACCTATAGATGCCCAGAGGGACAGCTTGTCAAAGTTCTGTATATGTTCCCAAAGTGAAATCTAGAGATTGGCTAAACATATGAGGAAAAATGAGAAAAGAGTTGCATAGACGCACATACAAGGACAAAGTCATCTAGACTGCATGACAGAAGGTAGCAACAGTTGCGAGATTGGAAGAATTTCGACCACAAGTCGTGGAGTGAGAAAGAGGCCTAAAGGGGGGATTGCCCTAGCTTTTGGATTTATTCACTGAACAACTCACTAGATGACAAAGACAATATTAAAGTATTCGTAAGAGTTATTTCTTAAGAGATGGACAAGTGCATTAGTCAACATTTGAGGACGAATGTTCCAAAGGGAGGAATGATGTTACACCCCATGTTTTCATACGTGAGAGTACGTCGTAAGTCAATTAATGTAAGCTCAGAAATAAGATTATATTTGGAAGTATATAAAGTAAGTTAATCATGTCACCTTGGAGGTTACAAATATTTAAGATCATGAATAACGAGTACCGAGAGGGTTGGAAAGCTTAGAAGCTAAACCAAATGAAGAAAATAAGTTTCGTCAAAAGTAGACGAGTTTGGAATGTTATAACATGTACTTTATGGTGAGACTATGGTTCATTACATGATAAGGAGGTTATTCTAAGAGTTATGTTTTTCATATGATAGTCATGTGCTATGTTTTTAAGTCATTCAAGTTGTGGAAGAAAAGTTGGCAAAGGTTTTCACAAGTTACATTCATAAATTTGTTGAAACTGAGGTCAAATGTATCTGAGATTTTTTCCCAATATACTTGGAATTAGGGGATGATAATCCTACACAATTTAATATCTATTAGTATAGTTTCCAACACAATAAACTGTTCATCGATATGACATAGGAGTAGAGAGATATTTGCAGTTTCGTGAGACTGCGCAGACATCATAAGTGACAAGTAGGTAGGTCACTAAAACTTTTTGAGAAATACATTTTGTGTGTTGTATGAGATATTATTGGAACATATTATATACAAAATTAAAGCTTCATGGAATTTAGTTTCCAACTCTCTTAACCGTTTGTTCATAGGACATCAGGATAAAAAGATATAAGCATCCGAAGATGGGCCAATGCTAGGGCGCCAAGCTAGCACCTCTTTGACTTTTTCAAAGTTGATATATATAAGTCTTAGGTAGGATTTATCTTCATTTTTCAGTATAACACTACCAGAGAACACCCATAAACATATCCTTAAGCTATCTTCTAGGGTTTCAAAGAAGATTATCATCCCGGGCATGAAATCGAGAAGCGATAACATCAAAACGATCCCTACGACGTAATTGTCATTATACCACCTCTCTTTTTTCTTTGTAGTTATAGTTTTGGAAGGTAATTAATAGTAAATAAAATTCTAATATCTGTATTTAAGTGTTTAAATATCAAGGAAGGTTGATAAATGTGTTTCCTAATAGTTAGAACTCACGGGACAGTGATGGGAAGCCATGAGTTCGAGTTATTTGACTTGTGGTGGACTGTTTGTGGGTTGTTTCGTGTTGGACTCTTGTGCTAATGTTGTATGGAGGTTTGGAGGATAAAAGGTGTGGTAAAAAAATACATAATGACGAAATGGTGGTGTGGTTGTTCATCATTATTTTTGTTAAGGTTGTTTTACACTACTTTTGTTGTCGTTTCATGTATGAAGTGATTAGGGTGTGTAGACTGTTTTGTGATATATTGTGGTGGAGATAAGGTTGGTAAATAATGCATACATGTTGGTATTATTTTGTTCTTTGTGTTGTTGGTATATGGTATTGGAGGAGGGCCTTGTTACAGGGGAGATGCTGCCCGAATTTATGTAAACGAGCTACTAGCTTAAGTTACAGACTTAGCCCTTGCTCAACACTGATTTTGAATCTCCTTATGATATAATACATTGAGTTGACTTGTTTGAAGAGTTTCATGGATGGTATTAAGGACTCAACTTGGTTAAGGTATGTTAAGGATTTTCCTTCATTCTTTTGGCATGATCTAAAGTGAAACGAACGTAAACGATACGCTGTTTAATAATGAATCTACTCCTAGCAACTAAGGTGGTCCAAGTTGTTGTTTCCTTGCAAAGTTATTCTAAGAAAGTATGTATGATAATTGAGTCCTAGTGAATCTCATCTTCACGGTATGATGTCCATAATGTTAATATAAGGTACAACTATCTTACGTCACTCCAAAAGGTTTAGAGCGTAATTTCATGAGTCCAGCATGCATTATATATAGTATCTATTTTACTCTACCGAGTCACGCTATAGTCAGCCGGGTATGGCAGCTATTGTGCAACCACTGATCAGTTGGGTTTACCGATCTTCATGTGGCCGGATACGATTCTACCGAGCCTTATGATGGCCGGTATGTTTTTACCGAGTCCTCCACGAGGCCGGGTATGATATGATGATGATGATGATGCCCACAGAGGGGGATGTTTTTAAAAGATTTTATACATACATATATACATATATAT
>MDKJ01367876.1:0-38532 GCA_005239525.1 Nicotiana knightiana | reverse complement strand
GAGGAAGGTGATGGACAAGTTGCAATCGTGGAAAGGCAAGTTACTCTCAATTGGTGGTAGAACTGTGCTGATAGCTAATGTCCTACAAAGCCTTCCAATTCATTTGCTCTCAGTTGTGAATCCACCTAGATATGTCATTGATAGACGACACAAAATGTTTGCTAAGTTCTTTTGAAGCAGTAACATAGGAGGAAATTCGAGACACTGGGCATCATGGACAACAATGTGTATGCCAACTGAAGAAGGAGGTATTGGTTTTAGATCACTGCACGATGTTTCAAAGGCACTATTTTGTAAGTTGTGGTGGAATTTTAGAACTAAACCTAGCTTGTGGAGCTCGTTTATGAGTCAGAAATACTGTAAAAAATTGAATGCAGTAGTGGTTCCATGGAAAGCAGGATCTCATGTTTGGAGAAAGATGATAGAATGCAGGGAACTGATTGAACATCAGATTTTGTGGAAGCCCAGAATGGGATCATCACTCTTTTGGTTTGACAACTGGATTGGTCTAGGAGCCCTCTACTTTTTAGTACCTCATGAGTTTGGAGTCAATGAGGACATACAAAATGTGTTAGAGTTGGTTGAAGGTGGAGCCTGGAATGTTGAAATGTTGATGGAAGTACTCCCAGATGATTTAGCCATGCATAACATAGAACATATTATTCCCCCAAATATGGAATCAATATTGGATACTCCCTTTTGGATGCTTGAGAGCAGGGGTAATTTCTCTGTAAAGTCTGCCTGGGAGTACATTAGGAGAAGGGACAATCCTAGGCAAGCTTATAATATGATGTGGGTGAAGGGACTACCCTTCAAAATTTCCTTTTTCATGTGGAAGGTATGGAAATCTAAGATTCCATTAGATGACTTTATGAGGAGGTTAGGGTACTCTATGCCTTCACGATGCTGGTGTTGTGCACAACCTAAGGAAGAAAATTTAGTGCACTTGTTCTTTACCTCCAATGCAGCCTCGACTGTATGGAAGTATTTCCTTACGAGACCAGGGATCAGAATGGATGGACTGTCATTACACCAAGCTATTACTAAGTGCTGGACTGCCCAGGTGATACCAAGGATGAAATCAATCATGCAAGAATTACCATCGTGTATCATGTGGGAACTATGGAAGAGGAGGAATAGCTGGAAGTATGGGGATGCTGTTTCAGTTAGTAGAGTAATATATCAAGTGTCAACAACTATACAAGCACTTGTACAGATTAGGAAACCTGGTATAAAGGTGCCTCACAGGTGGCATGAGATCCTTCAGATGCTGCAAAGTTACACTCCTAAACTGAAGTTCCAAAAGGTGTTATGGGAAATGCCACAAGACGGATGGATAAAAGTAAATACAGATGGTGCAAGCAGAGGAAACCCAGGGAGAAGTTCAATAGGATATTGTCTGAGGGAACATCATGGAGACCTAATTTATGCAAATGGAACATAGATTAGGGAAGGGTTGAGCAATGAAGCAGAAGCCACAGCAATAGTAGAAGCACTAAGGATATGCAATGCAATGAATCATGGACATATTTGGCTATAAACAGACTCTATATTGATCAAAAAAGTCATGGAAGGAGAATGGAAACCACCTTGGAATATAACTGACCAAATAAATGAGATATGGAGTATTAGGGAACAATGCACTATTATGGTGTCACATATATTCAGAGAAGGAAATAGGCTGGCTGACCATCTTGCAAACTATGCTTTGGATCGAGGAAACATTGAATGCCATGACTTTTGGGAGCTAGACACAATGGGTAGGAAGATTCTGAATGATGATAAGTCACAGTGCCCTTATTTAAGAGTAAAGATTGCAAGAAATTAATGACTGGAGATGGGAGAACAAGGTGGGGGATTAGGGAGATCAACATTGCAGATCACCATGTTCAATCAAAGAGCATGGTGATCTATTATTTCACTAATTGGTTTGTTTTTATTTGCAGGTACACATACTGAGTTGTTAGCTTACTGTCTAAGGGATCTCCCTTTGCTGGTATTAATGCCCTGCATTCATTCCAAAGGAGGGACCTTTGACGTAGGTAATTACTCAGTAGCATACACAAGATGGGAAAGTAGTGAGGACGTTAGGGAGACAATTAGAAACAAAAGGAACACTCAGTTGCTCAGAAGAGAAATGAACAAGATGTCAGGGAAGAAGAGGAAGATATGAAAGAGATTGACAGGGGGCCAGACACACTGCACCACAGCAGCTGGTTGAAGATCATACAGGAAAACATAAAACAGCACAAAGGCACAATGCATAGAAGCTGGAATCAGACAATATAAGCAGGACAAGAAATATGGCAAAGTTACTGCATTTATGTCCTACTACTGAATGCAAGAAGATCATGAGATTTAGGAGTAGACACAAGCATACAAGGCATGAGAATGAAGGCATGGTGAAGATACATCGAACTAAGAGGAATGGTGTGGATTTGTACATCTTCTGCAGGGACAACGAGAGGTAACAATGAGAAGCACAGCTGAGACGTGCACATGACACTAGCAACAGAAGGAAAAATTCACGTGAATCAACAAGACAGAAATGGGAGAGAAGTGCGGAGAATGTCTACAATAAGAGGTTCAATGCACTTCGAAGGACAGAACATGGAAGTCACAAAACTGGATCACAGATGCAATGGGGAACAGTATTTTCGAACACATTACAAATGCAAACTTTCGATGCATGGACTAAAGGATTCAAGGATATGTAGTACAATTTTTATTTTTATAAGGAATCTCCACTTGTACCGCCTCACCCCGGCAGCAGTCAGCTTTCACTTTCTCAGTTTTAGTTATCAGGCTAATGTATCGGGACATGGGTTCACATCGCCCCGATTTCGAAGAAGTTTTGTCGACTTTGAAATCGGAGGACGTTTCACAAGGTCCGGGGATGCACTCCTCAATACGAGGAGGCACTACTACTTTGCTCTTAGACGAGCGTGACGATGAAGGGCATTCTCATCTTGGGAAACGATTTTAGAGGTCTTTGCCATTTTTTGCTGTGAAATTTTAGGAGAAAGGGAAGAAATTGGCTGAGAGATGAACACAAGAAGGAAGCAAGCAAAAGAGTTGTTAAAAATTTGAAGATGTTGTGAAAAGTAAAAGTTTAAGGAGTGAAGGATGGGGGATTTATAAGGGTAAGTTATACGTGTTGGAGAAGGTAAAGGACGGGCAACCGGCGTTTTCGATTTATTAGCTCTTCGAAGATCGTGCAGGCGTAACCTTTGTGCGTCCTTTCTGTCACATCAACCACTGACCTCACGTGACTAATGTCACCACGCAAGGCATCGAAGAATCAAAGAATTCAAACCATTTCTTATTATTTCATAATAAGAAATGAGGGACTATCTGTATAGGGTCGATACCGGGGACCTCGATATGGGGACCTCTATGACATTCCAAGCCCGATCTCGAAAGGCTCGAAGCGGAATCTGATGTTCGACCTCGGAGTGCATACCTCGAGAGCGTATATCTAATTTGCGCCTCGGCCTACCTCGAGGAAGTATAAAATCGACGATCATCATGGAAAGGCGGGAATTTTCCAAGAATACGTGGTTAGAGCTGATAAAGTCTGCAGAGATAGTACAAGTCCGTAGAAGGCCGTTATACAACTGTATCAATAGCGTTTCTCTGTCATAATTAGACATGTACTATGTTGGGATTCACCCCTCCTATATAAAGGGGAACCCCAATCATTCTTGTAAGACACAACATTTACTGCAATAGAACATTCTCTGCGTTTTTAGTGTTCAACACTGTCTCTCAGCTTTATTTCTCTTTGTTTATTATTCTTCATTTATTGTCTTTCATTTATTGTTATTATTTATTGCTATTATTCGACCTCGAGGCCTCCGATTCCAGTGAGCTCGAGGCCCAAGTCTTGTGACAACTTTGGTTTGCTTATCTCATTTTCCTTGCTTACATTCATTGTTTCTTGATTATTAACTAGTATTGGAATAATCACATATTTTTAGAACCACAAATCAAATATAATTGTTGAAATCATTTTCAAGATAAACACAAATATACCTGACATGTGGCCAAATAGAAATCAGCATGTGACAACTATTTTATAGTTAGATCTATATCGACCAGGGTCTCCTAAATCAAACATTGAGAATCGGAGAACTAATCCCGGAATCTCCTTACGGATACTGTCCCATGCTTCAGGACCAATCTACCGCGCAGATATTTCTCTTGAACCAGCGGACTTCAAGATATGTGGGATTCACCATTAATCGCATCCTGTAGTTATGTCTCACCTAGCATAACTAATGTGATTCACATTTATTATAACGGATGCAACGTTTGGAAGAGGGATTATAGACAATTATTATTAGTCTATCTTATAAATACTCCTTTCTCGCATAATTGTAGCCCGACTTGATACTCATTAATATATACTATACTTTATTGAAATTCTATCAAAATTATTATTCACAAAGAGCACTTTATATCTGCTGTAGATCATCAATCTGCATGGAACAAGAATACGAATCTCTTTTCTCTCATTCTTGACTGATTTTCAATGATTTAACTAGTCAATCTCATTATGTTGTCTTCTTTGTTAACAAATGATCAATTACTTTAGTCCAATTGGATTGTGTATACGGCCAAAATCGGGAAAGTACGATTTAGAGCCTCTATGACATTCCAACCCGGTTTCGAGGGGCTCCAAGCACAGTCTGAGGTTCGACTCCGAAGTACCCCATTCGAGAGAGCATATCGAGGACTCATCACAGCATACCTCGAGGCAGTATGAAATCGATGACCGTCATGGAAAGGCGGAAAATTCCCAAGAGGACGTGGTTAGAGTTGACAAGGTCTGCAAGAATAGTACAAGTCCTAACTGAGCCATTATACAGTTGTACCAGTAGCATTTCCTTGCCATGATTAAACATTTACTATATTGCGATTCCCCCCTCCTATATAAAGGGGACCCCTGTCATTTTTTAATACACATGAATATTCAATACAATAGAACATTCTCTGCTTTTCTTGCCTAGACGTGCTCAACAATTACCCTATAGATTTATTGCTCTTCATTTATTACATTCATTTTATTGTTCTTCACTTATTGTTCATTAACGACTGCCGAAGGCTACCCTCGAGGTCTGATACTACCGAGTTCGAGGTCCCCAGTCTTGTGACCATATTGGTTTGTTTATCATTTCTCTATTACATACACTTAGGGTTTCCTTACCTAACGACTAGTATTAGAATAAATCACGTATTATTAGAATCATAAATCAAATATAATTGTTAATATCATTTTCAAGGTAAACAGTTTGACGCCCACCGTGGGGCTAAAACTAATAGTGATTGTTTTGGTACTAGTTTTCTGAAACACAAGTTATTTTTACACTTTTTCTTGTCCAAGAATCTTCGATTTCAGGTCCAAAATATCTAACTCAGCAAATGCACGTGAAAACAATGGTCTTGAGTCCCATGGACAGAATAGCGCAGCGGCCCCAATCGCCAGTGTACCACCACAAAATTCTGGGGTAGCACCAGTACCACTCCCCGTCAATATGGCCTGACGCAATGCTATTCACATCGATGTAGGCTCTGATACCGATGAAAATCTGCGCGAAGGTGACCAACATGAAGCGCAGAGAACTCCAGCTCGGGAAGAAAGAGAAGTCAGCCTACAAGTCATTTTTGAGATGTTACAAGTGCAGAAAGTGGCTATTGCTCAGCTACAGAGCCAGCAGAAAACTCCAAGCACGGCAGTACCGGAAGCAGCTCCTCGAGTTGAACAGGCACAAGAAAGATCGAGTAACAATGGGTCAACAACAGACCCCGCTATTATGAAGATGCTCGAGGACCTCGCCAAAAGGATTGAATCAGGAGAAAATAAGATAGAAGCTAACGGCAAAAAAGTAGAAACCTATAACTCGAGGGTCGATCAGATCCCGGGTGCACCTCCGATTTTGAAGGGGGTAGATTCGAAGAAGTTCGTGCAGAAACCATTTCCATTAAGTGCAGCTCCGAAGCCCATTCCGAAGAAGTTCAGGATTCCCGATATCTCGAAGTACAACGGGACCACGGACCCCAATGAGCATATTACCACTTACACTTGTAGTATAAAAGGGAATGACTTGAAGGATGACGAGATCGAGTCCTTCTTATTGAAAAAATTTGGAGAAACATTGTCGAAGGGGGCCATGATGTGGTATCACAACCTATCCCCGAACTTAATAGATTCGTTTGCCATATTGGCAGGCTCCTTCGTGAAGGCACATGTTGGTGCCATCAAGGTTGCTACAAGAAAGTCCGATGTCTTCAAAATTAAACAAAGAGAGAACGAGATGTTAAGGGAGTTCGTATCTCGCTTTCAGATGGTGCGAATGGAGTTACCACCAGTCTCCGATGATTGGGGAGTACAGGCCTTCACCCAGGGCTTGAACGAACGAAGCTCGATAGCTTCAAAGTAACTGAAGCAAAATTTGATCGAATACCCCGCCGTAACCTGGGCGGATGTCCACAATAGGTACCAATCCAAGATAAGAGTCCAGGATGACCAATTGGGACCCCCCTCGGGTTCAGTGCACCCAAGAAAGTTATTTGCTAAGGAACCCAGAAATCCAAAAAGAGAGTTGAGGCCGAGCAAGGAGAGATATTAACCATATTTCGGGGATTGAAGAAACATTTCAAGACAGTACATACCTCGAAATGATCGAGGGATGGATCGAGGCAGAAATTTTCGGGGACTTATAAGCAAGACCGGGTTTGACAGGTGGTCGAGACCAATGGAGGCGTCCAGGTTGTTAGAATGTAACATTAACATCAATGACTCGGATGTCATATCAGCCATAGGTAAAATCAAGGATACTAGGTGCTGAAGCCCGTCCAGTCGGATCCTTCCCAAAGGAACCCTAACTTAATATGCAAATACCACGGCGTTCACGGTCACAGGATTGAGGATTGTAGACAGCTTCGAGAAGAGGTAGCCCGATTGATCAGCAAAGGGCACCTTCGAGAGTTCTGCAATGACCAAGCTAAGAATCAATTTTGAGAAAGAGATGCAAACAGGAGAAAAGAACAGGAAGAATCGCAACATATCATTCATATGATCGTTGGAGGAGGCGATGTCTCGCAGGGGCCCGTATTCGAACAGACAAAAGTATCCATCACTGGGGAAAAAAGAGCTCGGAGTTACATATCAGAGGATGCTCTTACGTTCGGTGAAGAAGATGTCGAGGGTTTGTCTCAACCTCACAATGATGCACTTGTAATTTCTTTCCTTATTGAATAAAGTTCAAATTAAATGTGTGTTCGTGGATCCAGGTAGTTCGGCCAACATAATCAGGTCAAAAGTGATGGAGGAGCTCAGACTGCTCAATCAGATCACGTCCGCCTCTCGAGTCCTCAATGGATTCAACATGGCGAGTGAGACAATGAAGGGGGAAATCATCCTCCCAGTCAACGTGGTTGGTACAATTCAAGATACCAAGTTTCATGTCATCGAAGGTGATATGAGGTACAATGCCTTACTTGGAAGGTCGTGGATACATAGCGTGAGTGTTTTTCCATAAACTCTTCACCAAATTATGAAGTTCCCAACAAAATAAGGTGTGAATACGGTGTATGGAGAGCAAGATGTAGCAAAAGAGATGTTCGCGATACACGACATGACATCAACATCGACATCTTCCGCTTCGGAGAAGTCAAAAGACAAGCAGATCCCCGAGAGGCGAGCGACCTGTGAACAGTTGATGGAGGATGATGAAGAAGACTTCATCACTCCTAGAGCCTTCATCACCCTAGAAGAATCAAACGCAACAAATTCAACGGTCCAAGTACTTGAATAGGTCATTTTGATCGAGCATCTTTCAGACCGAAAGGTATACCTGGGAACAGGATTAACCCCCGAACTCAGGAGAAAACTCATTCAATTCCTTATTAAAAACATTATTTCTTTGTTCGGTCCCATTTAGACATGACAGGGATCCCGCCGGAAGTAACCACCAATCGACTAAGTGTCGACCCCAGGTTCAAACCGGTGAAGCAAAAAAGAAGGCCTCAGTCCGAGGTAAAACATGCATTCATCATAGATGAGGTAAAAAAACTCCTCAAAATAGGATCCATTAGGGAGGTGAAATATCCATAATGGTTAGCTAATGTAGTAGTAGTCCCAAAAAAGGAAACAAATTAAAATATACGTGAGTTACAAAGACCTGAACAAAACATGCCCTATGGACTCATTCCCATTGCCCAACATCGATCGCTTGATCGATGCCACGGCCGGCCACGAGATCCTTACATTTCTCGACGCCCACTCCGGGTACAACCAAATCCAAATGAACTCGGGGGACCAGGAAAAGACTTCGTTCATCACAAAGTATGGTACATATTGTTATAACGTCATGCCCTTCGGGCTAAAAAATGCGGGAGCCACAAATCAACGCCTAGTTAATAAGATGTTCGAGAATCAAATAGGAAAATCTATGAAATTTTACATTGACGACATGCTAGTTAAGTCCCTGCGTGCAGAAGACCATTTGACTCATTTGTAGGAAACATTCGACATCCTTAGAAGGTACAACATGAAGATCAACCTCGAGAAGTGAGCCTTCAGAGTGGGATCAGGCAAATTATAGGGCTTCATGGTGTCGAACAGGGGAATCGAATTCAATCCTGACAAAATCCAGGCCATCCAGGAAATCACCATGGTAAACAACATGAAAGCGGTATAACGGCTGACCGGGCGGATAGCGGCCCTAGGCCGATTCATCTCGAGGTCATCAGATCGGAGCCACTTCTTCTCTCTACTCAAGAAGAAAAACAATTTCGAGTGGACCCCGGAATGCCAACACGCCTTGGAAGAATTGAAGTGGTATCTCTCGAGCCCACCCCTGCTCCATACCCCGAAGGAGGACGAAACGCTATACTTATATTTGGCCGTGCCCGAAGTAGCGGTAAGTGGTGTGTTGGTTTGAGAAGAACAAGATATGCAATTCCTTATCTATTACGTAAGTCGGACCCTAGGAGATGCTGAAAACAGGTATCCACACTTAGAAAAATTAGCTCTTGCGATAATAAGCGCATCTCACAAACTGAAACCTTATTTTCAATGCCATTGTATATGTGTTTTAAATACGTACCCTCTTTGAAACATTTTGCATAAGCCCGAATTATCGGGCCAATTGGCCAAATGGGCCATCAAACTCAGGGGGTATGACATCGAGTACCAACCCCAAATGGCTATCAAGTCTAAAATTTTGGCAGACTTCATGGCCGATTTTACGCCTGCCCTCGTGCCCGAGGTAGAGAAAGAACTCTTGTTGAAAGAGGACACATCATCAGGGGTGTGGACCCTTTTTACTAACGGTTCCTCGAACATGAAATGGTATGGTCTTGGCGTTGTCCTAATACCACCTACGGGTGGCACAATTAGACAATATATAAAAACTTTGAAGTTGACTAACAATGAGGCCGAGTATGAGGCTATGGTTGCAGGTCTCGAACTGGCCAAAGGCCTAGGGGCAGAGGTCATCGAAGCAAAATGCGACTCTCTTCTAGTTGTAAACCAAGTGAATGGAATCTTCGAGGTTCGAGAGGATAGGATGAAAATATACTTAGACAAGCTTCAATTTACGTTGCATCTCTTCATAGAATGGACGTTGATCCACATACCTCGAGAACAAAATAGCGAGGCAGATGCACTCGCAAACTTGGGATTGTCTGTCGAAGAAGATGACATACTCCTAGGGATGTTGTGCAACTATCCAAGTCAGTTACCGAAGAAGGCCATTCCGAAGTCAACTCAACGAGCCTAACATGGTATTGGAGCAACAAGTACATTGACTATTTGAAACATGGGAAGCTCCCCACATATCCAAAGGAATCGAGGGCCCTTTGAGCTAAGGCAGCCCGATTTTTACTCGACGAGAATGGAACACTGTAAAGAAAGACCTTCGACGGGCCACTAGCAGTATGCTTGGGACCGGGGGACGCTGACTATATGCTACGAGAAATCCACGAAGGCTCTTGTGGAAACCACTCCGGAGCCGACTCCTTGGTTCGAAAGGTAATCAGAGCAGGATATTACTGGAATAACATGGAAAAAGATATAAGGAATTTGTTTGAAGATGTGACAAATGCCAAAGATTTGCACCGATAATTCATCAACCCAGTGAACAACTACACTCGCTTCTGTCCCCATGGCCATTCATGAAATGGGGAATGGACATCGCCGGTCCCCTACCAACGTCGCCAGGTAAAGCTAGATTTATCTTATTTATGACTGACTACTTCTCAAAATGGTAGAAGCACAGGCCTTCAAGAAGATAGAGAAAAGTAAGTCATCGACTTCATATGGGACCACATCATATGCCGATTCGGGATCCCCTCCAAGATTACATGTGACAATGGGAAGCAGTTCATCGACATCAAAGTGTCGGAGTTCCTCGAGGATCATAAAATCAAAAGGATGCTATCAACGCCCTACCACCCAAGTGAGAACGGTAAGGCCGAGTCCACAAACAAAACTATCATTCAAAACCTAAAGAACAGGTTAGAGAATGCAAAGGGAAAATGGAGAGAAGTGATGCCCGAAGTACTATGGGCATATCGAACAACTTCAAATTTAAGCATAGAAGAGACCCCGTTCTCTTTGGTATATGGGTCCGAGGCATTGATAACGGTCGAGGTTGGAGAACCAAGTGCCAGATTCCAGTATGCCTCCGAGGACTCAAACAACGAGGCCATGAATACCGCCCTCGAGTTACTGGATGAAAAGCGCGAAGCCGCGTTAGTCCGAATGGCCGCTCAAAAGCAAAGAATCGAAATATACTACAAATGAAGAACAAACCTCCGATACTTCGGGGTCGGGGACTTAGTTCTAAATAAAGTTACCCTCAACATTCGAGACCCAAACGAAGGGAAACTAGGTCCTAGCTGGGAAGGAACGTACCGCGTCCTCAGAGTAGTAGGCAAAGGATCCTACAAACTTAGCACTATGGAAGGTGAGCAACTGCCAAACAATTGGAACATATCAATGCTCAAACGCATTATTGCAAAGGTATATCCTTCTCCCCTTTCATTTGTATGTTCCACACTGACCTTTTGCAGATGTTCGATTGAGAAATCGGGGCATCCGTCAACTCGAAGACCTTGGTTTTTAAAGCATGTGTTGCACTATTTTTCCCTTAGATCGGGTTTTATCCCAAATGGGTTTTACCGGAAAGGTTTTTAACGAGGCAACACCTATATGCTACCTAAGGAAAACTCAACAAATATTCAAGGCTTCTTTTCAATCAACCTCGAATACTAGGGGCATCACCCTTGGAGGCTACCCTTTCAAAGAAAGCAAGTTATGCCAAAGAAGGCCTCGATAGACCAATGTTGTAATGGACCAAATGGTCAAACGAATTGTGTCCATGTAGAATACTCGAGCCCCCGAAGGCAAAAAACATGTACACATGTATCAAGTATTCAAATAAGCATTCTTATTCTTAAAAATACTTTGTGCCTCAAAAGAAGTTTACTATTCTCGTGAAACGGCTCAAGGGCCAAATACTCTTGAACACTCGAGGACTATCATCAACAGTCAGCTCATCGAGTCGTCAAAAGACTCGAACCCGTAAGACCTCAACGAGGCAACTTCAAGCTAGTAAGACATCGATGAGGCACCATCGAATCTGTAAGACCTCAATGAGGAAACTTTGAGCCTGTAAGACCTCACTGAGCCAGCATAAAATATGTAATACCTCAACGAGGCATGCCCAAATTTATAAGACCTTAAAAAGGCTGACCCTGATATTACGGCCAAGGCTATATATTCAAACTTGTAAGACCCCTAAAAAGGAATACCCTTGATGTAAATGTTGAGGTCATCTCACCCGGGGACTAAAGGATACATCCAAACATAAAGACTACGGTCATATTCAAAAGCTACGGCCGAATTAACGTGGCTCAGAGACGTTCGACTGCCTCCATAAAACTAAAGGCCTTCAAATACTTCAAAAATATTTCGAAAAGAACTGTTTGATCAGGCTACCCTTGGCATAAGCAAAGGAGCTTCGATAATATTAGCTCTGAACAATGAAGGCTTCAAAACAATCAGCCTTCAGCGAAAAGGCTTCGAAAAATCAACCTTCGTGAAAACCTCACAAGGTACTCAAGTATCCTCCCATATCGACTTATAATTGAGGTTCTTGTTCGAGCCATCAAAGAGTCGGACTAACGTAAAACATGCCAAGGAATAACAAAAATTTTAAAAGTCTTCAGCCAAAATGGGGGAAAACTACAGCCATATTAGAGGTCGAATCGATCCAATCTAAAGATCCTAAGGGCCAATTTGTAAGACCTCAATGAGGCGACACCACACTTGTAAAACCTTAAAAAGTTCAAACCCCGATATCGAGACCAAGGAAATAATATTGTACTTATAAGACCCCTAAAAGGACATACCCTCGATAGGAAGGCCGAGGTCATCTCGCTCGGGGACTAATCATAAGACCTCGCTGAGGCAAAATCGAGCTTACAAAACCTCAGTGACAAGTATAAGAATTTATTCCAAAAAAGCAGAGGAAAGATGGGAAGCGACGTAAAGCAAAGATTATTTCATATATAATAAATGTTCACAAAACATATTCACAAAGCTCAAGATTTGAGCCATTATACAAAAGATAAACAAATAGAGGCCTATCTATCGTGGGGGTCACTTGATTGGATAAAGTCCCTTCAGGAATAGTGCCTTCAATGGTTTGGCCCTCGGCCTCCTGGTCATTAGTGGCTTCCTCCCCCTCAGGGACTTCATGTCCATCTTCATCATCTTTTGAGCCATTGGCCGAATCATCATCGAAAGTAAGCAGAGTTGCCGCTTCATCTTCTAGGGCCCTCACTCTTCTGATCTCGGCAGAAAGATCGAAGCCCCCGCGTGCGCTTCCTCGAGAGCCTGCCTCTGAGATATTAGTCGAGCATGATCAACGGCTCGATTCAGCTTGAGCTCAGCCTCTTCAGATATCCTCTTGGCCCGAGCATTGGCAGCAGCGACATCTTCCCGATACGAGGATATAAGTGCGTCGGATTCTGTCTCAGCCGTGGATAGTGCGACAGCCGATTCAGCATGTAGATCCTTATACTTTTTGCTTTCTGCCCTTACATCTCGAAGTTGATGCTCAGCCGAGGTCATCCTCTCTCGGAGAGAATCTCTCTCGAGGGTCGTCTCATCCATGCGCCGCTCGAGCCCAAGGATCTCAAAATCCTTGACTCTAAGCCTCTCCTGCATCAGGTCATTTTTCTGCTTAAACTGCAAAAACCAAGTTAAGACATAAATGCTAATGTTGAACAAGCACAAAAAACATATGAAGACTGTATTACCTTCTCGTCGAGATCGGCCTGTTCTTGAGATACCCTCTCCAAGCGTGCTCGAAGATCGTGTAGTTCCTCCTCCTTTTTGGTAAAAAGAGCTCTGAACTCCTCCACCTCCGATGAGAGCTTCCTACACTCCTCCTCATAGTGGGTCAACTCAGCTTGAGACTTAGCGAATGCCTAATTATAAAGCACTATGGCCTGAAATCATAAAGGAAAGAAATCAGAAAAATAAGGGTCAAAACTCAAGGCATAATCATCAAAAGATTACCTGTTTACAGAGCCTATCGGCTTCCTCTAAAATGAGCGAGACATTAAGTTCGGGGATTTCTTCGACCTCGACAAAGTATCCCTTGAACGCATCCTTCTCCCCGAGGGATGCCACCGCATTGGGGATCTTTATATTACGGGCATCCCGTATCTCCCTAGGAGAGAATGCCGGACCCGACGAAGAGTCATCTATATCAATAACCCCGGCTAGACCGATCAGAGCCTCCTCTTGCCTACGGGGAGCTTCGAAACTTGGCTCCCCGAGTTTAGCTGCCGAATGCCCCTTAGCTCGGAAAATGTTTTGGCCGTCGGCCGGCTTAAGGAATTTATCTGACCACCCTCGAGGATCTCTTCAGCTCGAGGTGGGGCATCACCGGCAACCTTTTGTTCAGAAGCCTTCAGCTCAACAGCCGTCGGCTCATCAATCTTTGAAGTAGTCATGCTTCCTCTTCCCCTAAATACTAGCGGGCGTTCATCTCTCTCTTCGCCCTCAGCACGAAGGCCTCTGACACTTCTTGAGTTAAGGTCGCTGAATAGACTTTAAACTTGTGAACTTTAGCCTTCTTCGGCTTCGGGGACTCAGTCGGTGATTCCCCCTTTCTCTTCTTTTCCTCAATGGATTTTGGGTATCAGCTTCCCCGGACGGGGGTTCCCTCATCAAAAAGGCCTCTCCTAGGCCTACACAAGATACAAGCACAAAAGGTGAGAACACATTCAAGGGATATCCTTTTCAGGGAGTTCAAGTATGCCGGAAGTAAAACCTCACCATGGTTTTTGGCCTCCTATCGGGTCTTGGCCAGATCGTGCCACATGAGCTTAGCATATGGGCAAGTCAAATCAAGCCTACAAACCCAGCCCAGGAGATCCTTGACTGCTCCAGGATACCACTCGATGGATGCTTCATCAAAGGAGGTTAGTTTGAAGGGGAGATGGTCTAAAAGAAAGGGAAAATACTCAATTAACATGTTCCCTTACGATTCATATTCCATTCCTCGAGGAATGGAATCTTATCAGCAGGGATCAGATTCGAGGTTCTAACTCAGACAAAACGGCTCATCAACCCTCTGTCCTTGTCCTCATCGATACTGGCGAAGAGGACCTTCGAAGCCCGACGTTGAAGTTTAATCAGGCCGCCTCGATAAAATCGGGGGCTATACATCGTAATCAGATGGTCGAGGGTAAAAGCATTCCCTCGACCATGTTTGAAAAATACCTAATCATATAAACGATGCGCCAGAATGATGGATAGATTTGACCGAGTGTCACCCGGTATTGCCTACAGAAATCGAGGACTACAAGGTTTATCGATGGTGAAGATGGTTCTACCGGACCTAGGGTAAAAGGATATGTATACACACTGAGGAAACCGGCTTTATGTGTTGTTATATCCTCCTCACGAGAAGGGATATCCATCTGTATCGCCTCTCCCTAGTGGAAGTCAGCCTTCACTTCCTCAGTGTCAGTTACCAGGATGATGTATCGGGACATAGGTTCGCATCACCCCGATTTCGAAGAAGGTTTGTCGACCTTGAAATTGAGGGACGTTTCACAAGGTCCTTGGATGCACTCCTCAATGCGAGGAGGCACTATTGCTTTGCTCTTAGACGAGCATGATGGTGAAGGGGTTTCTCCCTTCTAGGAAACAGTCTTTAAAGCCTTTGTCACTCTTGCCGCAAAAATCTCAGAAGAAGAAGAATAAGTTGATTGAAATATGAACATGAGAGGGACGAAAGAGAAAGAGATGTTAGAGTTCTGAAGATATTGTAGGCGTGAGTTATGCGTATTGGAGAAGGTGAAAGGATGGACAACCGCTATTTTCAAATTATAGCCTTTCGAGAATCGTGCAGGCGTTACTCTTGCACATCCTTTTTGTCACAATAATCACCGACTTCACGTGACTGACATAATGATGGGGACATCGAAGAGTCAAAAAATTCAAATTTTTTCTTATCATTTCATTCTAATAAACGCGGGGACTATCCGTATATGGTCAAAATCGGGGAAGTCCAGAGCCTCTATGACATCCCAATCCCGGTTTCGAGGGGTTCGAAGCACAGTATGAGGCTCGACTCCGAAGTACCCTCTTCGAGAGAGCATATCGAGGACTCATCACAGCATACCTCGAGGCAGTATGAAAATTGATGACCATCATGAAAAGGAGGGAAATTCCCAAGGGCACGTGGTTAGAGCTGACAAGGTCTGCAAGAATAGTACAAGTCCGAACTGAGCCATTTTACAGTTTTACTAGTAGAATTTCTTTGTCATGATTAGACATGTACTATGTTGGGATTACCCCCTCCTATATAAAGGGGACCCCTATCATTTTGTAACACACATGAATATTCAATACAATAGAACATTCTCTGCTTTCTTGCCTAGATATGCTCAACAATTACCATATAGATTTATTTCTCTTCATTTATTACATTCATATTATTGTTCTTCACTTATTGTTCATTAACTACTGACGAAGGCTACCCTCGAGGCCTGATACTGCCGAGTTTGTGTGACGACCCAAAGAGTCATCACCTATTTTATTACCCATCCCGTACTTCCGAGGCCTTGAAAACCTCATTTATTGTCTCCTTGATTTGTGTGCGCAGTCGGGGCGCATAGCCGGAAAGCTTAAATGTGAAATTCTGTGAAAAATGCTAAGTTTTGATATTTGAATGAACAAATTTGACTTCGGTCAATATTTTGGGTAAACTACACGGACCCGTGATTCGACAGTCCCAGAGGGTCCGTAGGAAAATATGGGACTTGGGCGTATGCTGGGAATCGAATTCCGAGGTTCCAAGCCCGAGGAATGAATTTTTGAGAAAAATTGTTTTCGGAAAATATTTAAGGAAATTGAAAATAAAATCTGATTATAAAGTGATGGTATCGGCACCCGATACAGGTCTTATATAAGGTTTAAGCACTTTCTGTAAAGTTTGGTTGAAAACAGATTTCGTTTGACGTGTTTCGGACTTAAAATGGAAAATTTGATGTTTTATAAAATTTGATAGAATTCATGGATTTTGACGCTTAACTCGATGTATATGATGTTATTTTGGCGATTTGATTGCAGGGATAAGTTTGTAGGATGTTTTTGAGGTAGTGTGTATATTTGGTTTGGAGCCCCGAGGGATCGGGTGAGTTTTGGATAGGTCACGGATTGCATTTTTGAACATGGAAATTTGCTGGTGCAACTGATCTGCAGGCTTCTCATTTGCGAAGCCAGCATCACAAATGCGAGCTCGCAAATGCGAGCTATTCATCGCAAATGCGAAGGTGCCCTTGCTGTCCAGGGATCACAAATGCGACCATGTTGTTCGCAAATGCGAGTATGGGACCTTCGCAAATGCGACATTTCTGATTGCAAATGCGAAGTCCCTCCTTTTGCTTAGTGTTCGCAAATGCCAACTATACATCGCAATTACCATGTCAGGGGTGTTTGCAATTGTGAACCCCAGTTCGCAATTCCCATGCCAACCAGTGGCCTGCAGTGCACTTAAATCGAATTTTGACTCCATTTTTCATATTTTATCAAACTCAAACACACTTAGGCGATTTTTCCAAGAACAAGACTTCTTCCAAATCATTTGTAAGTTGGTTTTTACTCAATTCTTTCAATCATTTACATCATTTAACACGTTTTCAACTTAAAATCAAAGATTTCCATGGGTGAAAATTGGGTGTTCGGGGTAGAACTTAGATTTTTCTAAAATTGGGATTTGAGTGGGTGATTGACCTCCGATTTGAGAGACTCTTATATGACTAGACTCGTGAGATTACGAGGGTTCTGAAAATGTAAAATTTACCCGACTCTGAGATGCTGGCCTGAGGGGCATTTTTGTCATTTCACCAAATTTCACGCTATAAGCTTGAATTAAATAGTAGAATCAGTTTCATGAGATGTTATTTATGGTATGAAATTTATTTGAATAGATTTGGTCCATTTGGAGTCGGATACTCGTGGCAAATGTGTGGTTTCGGGTTGATTGCTATACTTTGGACCCGAGGTAAGTGTTCGGTCTAACCTTAGCTTGAGGGAATAGGAGTTGAGTATAATTTGCTACTTGCTAATTGTCAAATACGATGTATAGGCATGGTGACGAGTATTTATACATTGGTGTCTAGCATGACCGTGAGTCCTTATATTGTGAATATACTGATTTTGTGGTAATTTCCATGCCTAGTTGATGATTTCTATATGTTGTGAAGAATACGTGAAGGGAATTGTATTCTGTAAACTCTGTTGGAGCATTGGCTCAAATTGTGAAAGGAATAGTGAATAAATATGAGATACTACATCTTTGGAGCATTGGCTCAAATTGTGAAACGAATAGTGAAGAAATATGAGATATTACATCTTTGTAGCATTGGCTCAAATTGTGAAACGAATAATGAAGAAATATGAGATATTACATCCTTTGGAGCATTGGCTCAAGTGATAGAGTAAATTATGAAATGAAAGTGAAAGAAAGAGAAAGAGAAAGAGTTACTAAAATATACCCTTGCCGGGATTTAATTGTTTAATTGGTTGTTCCCTTGCCGGGATTTAATTGTTGAATTATTGTTCCCTTGCCGGGATTTAATTGTTTAATTGGTTGTTCCCTTGCTGGGATTTAATTGTTGAATTGTTGTTCCCTTGCCGGGATTTCTATTCCTATTATGTTTACTCTCTTGCCCTTGTTTGTGATTTCTGTTTGGGTGAGGAAGAGTGTTAAAGCACGAAGGGTGATGTCGTGCACTATTTTCTATTGTAAGAAAGAGTGTAAAGCACGAAGGGTGATGTCGTGCCATGATCCCTATTAAAAGCACGAAGGTTAATGCCGTGCCTTGATTCATATTAAAAGCACGAAGGTTAATGTCGTGCCGATATAGTGAGGTAAAAGCACGAAAGGTGATGTCGTGCACCTATCTTAGTGAGAATGAGAGTAAAGCACGAAGTGTAATTTCGTACACTTGTTTTGGTGAGTATGAGAGTAAAGCACGAAGGGTGATGCCGTGCACTTGTTTATTCCCTGTTGTTATTCGGATGCTAGTCGGTTACCTTGTTCTGTTACTTAAATAAGTGTTTTCCCCTTTTGTACCCTGGCATGTTCTTCCCGTAATTGTACTTAACAGTTTAGTTCCTACCGTCATTTCTATTATAAATTATTTGAACTGAACAGGTTTATTTGGTAGTCTGGTTCTAGCCTCGTCACTACTTTGCCGAGGTTAGGCTAGGCACTTACTCAGTACATGGGGTCGGTTTTACTGATGCTACACCTGCACTTCTTTATGTTGTGCAGATTACGCAGCAGGACCAGGAGGACATCATTAGTGGGAGTGTCTTCCAGCTCATTATAGAGGCTTCGAGGTATACCCGATGTGTTCGTGGGCCTTGGTGTTTCTTCCATCCCTTTATCTTCGATTCTGTCTTGTTTTTCCTTAAGTTTCATAGGCAGGCATGTATTTCCTTTCAGACTTGTATTTAGCACTCTTAGACAGTCGTGAGTTAGTGACACCAGGTTTCGGGAAATTTTGCGTCGATGTATTGTAATTGTCTTTACTTAGCTTAAAATCGTATTTTCCGCTGTTTAATTTGCGAAGTGATTTAGTTTATTCTTTTAGGATGAGGTTATGATGCTAGTTTAGCTATACACGTTGGCTTGTCTATCGGTTTCAACGTTAGATGCCATCACAGCCCGATGATGGGATTTCGGGGCGTGACAAGTTGGTATCAGAGCTCTAGGTTGCTTAGGTCTCACAACTCACGGACAACTTGGTAGAGTCTGAGGGATCGGCACGGAGACGGCTGTATCTATCCCCCAGAGGCTACAAAGTTAGATGACTCCATATTTCTTTTCTTCTCTGTCGTGCACTATGATTCTGAGTACTGATTGAGTTTCTATTCTATTCTCTCGTAGATGGCGAGAACACATGCTTCCTCATCTTCCGATCAACAGCCCGATCCCCCTGTTGCAGCTCCTGCAAGGGGACGAGGCTGAGGTCGTGCTAGAGGCCGAGGCAGAGCTAGGGCTCAGCCCAGAGCAGCAGCACTAGCGGATGACCCACAAGTAGGCTTTGCCAGTGAGGTTCCTGCTCAGGCAGTTCCAGTTGGACCGGCTCAGGTCCTGGAGGGGTTCATTGCCACCCCGATTCTTCAGGACGCTCTGGTCCGTTTAGTGGGGCTTATGGAGAGAGTGGCTCAGGCTGGTCTTCTTCCTACTGCACTAGTCGTCTCTCAGGCTGGGGGAGGGACCCAGACTCCTTCTACCCACACACTAGAGCAGCTAGCTCCTCAGTTCCAGGCTCCAGCACCTCAGGCAGCTGGAGCAGCTCAGCCGGGTTTTGTGGCACGGACAGTTGAGGGGGGAGCTATGTCTACCGATGCTTTGTGGAGGTTGGATCGATTCACCAAGATATTTTCTACTACATTTACTGGTGCATCATCAGAGGACCCCTAGGATTTCTTGGACAGTTGCTATGAGGTCCTTCGGAACATGGGTATTGTGGAGTCCAATGGGACTGATTTTGCTACATTCCGTCTTTCTGGTACCGCCAAGACTTGGTGGAGGGATTATTTCTTGACCAGGCCAGCTGGGTCTGCACCATTGACTTGGGCTCAGTTCTCCGAGTTGTTCATGGAGAAGTTTCTACCAGTTACTCAGAGGGAGGGTCTTCGGAGGCAGTTTGAGCGCCTCCTGCAGGGTTCTATGACTGTTACACAGTATGAGACCAGGTTCATTACTTTGGCCCGACAAGCTATCATGATACTCCCCACTGATCGTGAGAGAGTGAGGAGGTTTATTTAGGGTCTAGCTCGGCCTATTAGACTCTAGATGGCCAGAGAGACAGGCACTGATATTTCATTCAGGAGGCGGCCAATGTGGACAGGCGCATTGAGATGGTTTTATCATAGGGCAGTGGTCAAGGGTCTGATAAGAGACCTCGCTATTCCGATCAGTTCAGTGGTGCCTCATCCGGAGGCAAAGATTCTTTTGGCAGGGGTCATCCTCCTAGGCTATTCCAGTCGACGCTTCAGTATATCCTGCAGTGCACCATCAGTCCCTATCAGTGCACCGCCGCTTCAAAGCTTCCAGGGTGGTTATTCTGGTCGACAGGGTCAGTTTCAGGGCCAGCAGCTTCAGCAGTAGAGGGTTTGTTACTCTTGTGGTGATCCAGGGCACATTGTTAGGTATTTCCCCCGAGCTTCTGGTAGTTCTCAGCATCAGGGCTCTCGTACTATGATTCCCGCACCAAGTGCACCCCCACCCCCTCGACCAGCAAAGGGTGGAGGTCGAGGTGCTAAAGGTGGAGGTCAGACTCATAGAGGTGGAGGAAAGGCCACGAGAGGTAGAGGTCAGGCCGCAGTAGGTCGACCCAGGGATGATCAGATCGGAGGGGCTCAGCCCCGGTGCAATGCTTTTCCTGCCAGACCTGAAGCTGAGGCTTCTGATGCAGTTATTACAGGTACAGTTTCGGGTTACAGCAGAGAGGCTTCGGTGCTATTTGATTCGGGTTCTACATTCTCCTATGTGTCTTCATACTTTGCCCCTTATTTGAGTATGCCTCGTGATTCCTTGAGTACTGTTGTGCATGTGTCTACACCAGTGGGCGATTATAGTGGTAGCTAAAGTCAACCATGCTTGCTTAGTAGACATTGGTGGTCTGGAGACTCAGGTTGATCTTTTGCTTCTTGATATGGTTAACTTCGATGCTATATTGGGGATGGATTGGTTATCCCCCCATTATGCTATTCTGGACTGTCATGCCAAGACAGTGACCTTGGTTTTGCCAGGGGTGCCTCGTTTAGAGTGGAAGGGAACTCCTAGTCATTCTTCTGGTAGAGTTATTTCTTATATGAAGGCTCAGCGCATGGTCGGGAAGGGTTGTTTGGCCTATCTGGCCTATATTCATGATTCTAGCACCGAGGTTCCTTCCCTGGAGTTGGTGCTCGTGGTTTGTGAGTTTACTGAGGATTTCCCTTCAGACCTGCCGGGGATGCCACCCGACAGGGACATTGATTTGTGCATTGATCTGGCTCCGGGCACCCAGCCCATTTCTATAACGCCGTATCGCATGGCCCCGCCAAAGTTGAAAGAGTTGAAGGAATAGTTGCAGGATTTGCTTAGGAAGTATTTCATTAGACCTAGTGTTTCCCCTTGGGGTGCTCCAGTATTGTTTGTGAAGAAAAAGGATGGTTCGATGAGGATGTGCATTGATTACCGGCAATTGAACAAGGTTACAATCAAGAATAAGTATCCACTGTCGAGGATTGATGATTTGTTCGATCAGCTTCAGGGTGCCAGGGTATTTTCAAAGATAGACTTGAGATCTGGCTACCATCAGTTGAGGATTAGGGCATCCGATGTCCCTAAGACAGCTTTCCGCACTCGGTACGAGCATTACGAGTTCTTAGTCATGTCGTTTGGGTTGACGAATTCCCCAAGATCTTTTATAGACTTGATGAACCGAGTGTTTAGGACTTATTTGGACTCGTTCGTGATAGTCATTGATGATATATTGATATACTCCCGCAGTCAGGAGGAGCGCGAGAAGCATCTCAGAGTGGTTCTTCAGACTCTGAAGGATAGCCAGCTATATGCAAAGTTTTTGAAGTGCGAGTTCTGGTTGAGTTTAGTTGCATTCCTGGGTCATGTCGTGTCAGTAGAGGGTATTCAGGTTGAATCAAAGAAGATTAAGGCAGTCAAGGACTGGCCTAGACCAGCATTAGCTATAGAGATTCGGAGTTTCTTGGGATTGGCAGGCTATTATCATTGGTTCGTGGAGGGGTTCTCATCTATTGCAGCCCCGATGACTAGTTTGAACCAGAAGGGTGCCCAGTTCAGATGGTCGGACGAGTGTGAGGCGAGCTTTCATAGGCTCAATACAGCTCTGAACCGGTGTTGGTTTTGCCCACAGGTTTAGGGCCTTATACAGTCTATTACGATGTTTCTCGTATTGGGCTTGGCGCAGTGTTGATGCAGGATGGCAAGGTCATTGCTTATGCTTCGAGGCAGTTGAAGATTCATGAGAAGAAATATCCAGTGCATGATTTGGAGTTGGAAGCCATTGTCCATGCATTGAAGATTTGGATGCACTATCTGTATGGCGTGGCATGTGAGGTGTTCACGGATCATAAGAGTCTTCAGTACTTGTTCAAGCAAAAGGAGTTGAGGCAAAGAAGATGGTTGGAGCTGTTGAAAGATTATGATATTACCATCTTGTATCACCCCGGGAAGACCAATGTGGTGGCCGATGCTTTAAGTAGGAAGTCAGCTAGTATGGGCAGTCTTGCTTTTATTCTGGTCAGTCAGAGGATATTTTCTTTGGATGTTCATGCTTTGGCCAATTGATTTGTGAGGTTGGATATTTTCGAGCCTAGTCGAGTGTTGGCTTGCACGGTCGCTCGTTCTTCATTATTAGAGCGTATCCGTGATTGGCAGTTTGATGATCCCCATTTGTGTGTCCTTAGAGACACGGTGCAGCACAGAGGTGCCAAGCAGGTGACCTTAGATGATGATGGTGTTTTGAGATTACAGGGGCGAGTTTGTGTGCCCTGTGTTGATGGGATTCGAGAGTTGATTTTAGAGGAGGCCCATAGTTCCCGGTACTCCATTCATCCAGGCGCCGCGAAGATGTATCAGGATTTGCGGCAGCATTATTGGTGGCGTAGAATGAAGAAGGATATTTTGGCACATGTGGCGCGATGTTTGAATTTTCAACAGGTTAAGTATGAGCATCATAGGCCTGGTGGTTTATTTCAGAGAATTGAGCTTCCCGAGTGGAAGTGGGAGAGGATCACTATGGACTTCGTTACTGGACTTCCGTTGACCCGGAAGAAGTTCGATGCAGTTTGGGTCATTGTTGATAGGCTGACCAAGTCAGCGCATTTAATTCCTGTGGCAGTTTCCCATTCATCTGAGAGGTTAGCTGAGATCTATATCTGGGAGATTGTTCGCCTTCATGGTGTGCCGGTATCTATAATTTTGGACCGGATCGCGCAGTTTACCTCGCATTTCTGGGGAGCAGTTCAGCGAGAGTTAGGCACCCAGGTGGAGTTGAGCACAGCATTTCCTCCCCAGACGGATGGGCAGTCCGAGCGAACAATTCAGATATTGGAGGATATGCTCCGAGCTTGTGTTATTGACTTTGGAGGATCATGGGATCGGTTCTTTCCCTTAGCAGAGTTTTCCTACAACAACATCTACCAATCGAGCATCAAGATGGCTCCTTATGAGGCTTTATACGGTAGGCGGTGTCGATCTCCGGTTGGATGGTTTGAGCCGGGAGAGGCTCGGTTGTTGGGTACTGATTTGGTTCAGGAGGCCTTGGACAAGGTCAGACATTCGGGATAGGCTTCGTACAGCTCAGTCCAGGCAAAAGAGTTACGCGGATCGCAAGGGTCGAGATGTGGTTTTCATGGTTGGTGAGCGAGTGTTGCTCCGAGTGTCGCCTATGAAGGGCGTAATGAGATTTGGGAGGAAGGGCAAGCTTTAGCCCTAGGTTCATTGGTCCATTTAAGATTCTTGATCGAGTGGGAGAGGTGGCTTATAGACTTGCATTGCCGCCTAGCTTATCAGTCGTACCTCCATATTTTCATGTTCCCATGCTTCGGAGGTATCACGGCGATCCAGCCCACGTGTTAGATTTCAGCACTGTCCAGTTGGACAAGGGCTTATCTTATGAGGAGGAGTCGGTGGCTATTCTAGACCGACAGGTTCGTCAGTTGAGATCCAAGAGTTTCCCTTCTGTTCGTATTCAGTGGAGAGGTCAGCCTCCTGAGGCATTGACCTGGGAGTCCGAGTCCGATATGCGGAGTCGTTACCCTCATTTATTCCCCAACTCAGGTACTTCCTTCTTCTGTTTGTTCGAGGACGAATGGTTTTTTTAGAGGTGGAGAATGTGACGACCCAAAGAGTCATCACCTATTTTATTACCCATCCCATACTTCCGAGTCCTTGAAAACCTCATTTATAGTTTCCTCAATTTGCGTGCGCATAGCCAGAAAGCTTAAATGTGAAATTTTGTGAAAAATGCTAAGTTTTGATATTAGAATGAATAAATTTGACTTCGGTCAATATTTTGGGTAAACGGACCCGGACCCGTTATTCGACGGTCCCGGAGGGTCCTTGGGAAAATATGGGACTTGGGCGTATGCCCGGAATCAAATTCCGAGGTTCTAAGCCCGAGGAATGAATTTTTGAGAAAAATTGTTTTCTGAAAATATTTAAGGAAATTGAAAATGAAATCTGATTAGAAAGTGATGGTATCGGGCCCGTATTTTGGTTCCGGCACCCGGTACAGGTCTTATATAGGGTTTAAGCACTTTCTGTAAAGTTTGGTTGAAAATGGATTTCGTTTGACGTGTTTCAGACTTAAAATGGAAAATTTGATGTTTTATGAAATTTGATAGAATTCATGGATTTTGAGGCTTAATTCGATGTATATGATGTTATTTTGGCGATTTGATTGCACGGATAAGTTCATAGGATGTTTTTTAGGTAATGTGTATATTTGGTTTGGAGTCCCGAGTGCTCGGGTAAGTTTTGGATAGGCCACGGATTGCATTTTTGAACTTGGAAATTTGCTGGTGCAACTGATCTGCAGGCTTCGCATTTGCGAAGCCAGCATCGCAAATGCAAGCTATTCATCAAATGCGAAGGTGCCCTTGCTGGCCAGAGATCGTAAATGCGACCATGTTGTTCGCAAATGCGAGTATGGGACCTTCGCAAATGCGACATTTCTGGTCGCAAATGCGAAGTCCCTCCTTTTGCTCAGTGTTCGCAAATGCGAACTATACATCGCAATTACCATGTCAGGGATGTTCACAATTGCGAACCCCAGTTCATAATTCCCATGCCAACCAGTGGCCTGCAGTGCACTTAAACCGAATCTTGACTCCATTTGTCATATTTTCTCAAACTCAAACACACTTAGGCAATTTTTCCAAGAACAAGACTTCTTCCAAATAATTTGTAAGTTGGTTTTTACTCAATTCTTTCAATCATTAACATCATTTAATATGTTTTCAAATTAAAATCAAAGATTTTCATGGGTGAAAATTGGGTGTTTGGGGTAGAACTTAGGTTTTTCTAAAATTAGGATTTGAGTGGGTGATTGACCTCCGATTTGAGAGACTCTAATATGGCTAGACTCGTGAGAGTACGAGGGTTCTGAAAATGTAAAATTTACCTGACCTGGCCTGAGGGGTGTTTTGCTCATTTGACCAAATTTCGCACTGTAATCTTGAATTAAATAGTAGAATCAGTTGCATGAGATGTTATTTACGGTATGAAATTTATTTGAATAGATTTGGGCCATTTGGAGTCGGATACTCGTGAAAAACGTGTGGTTTCGGGTTGATTGCTATACTTCGGACCCGAGGTAAGTGTTCGGTCTAACCTTAGCTTGAGGGAATAGGAGTTGAGTATAATTTGCTACTTGCTAATTGTCAAATACGATGTATAGGCATGGTGACGAGTATCTATAAATTGGTGTCTAGCATGACCGTGAGTCCTTATATTGTGAATATACTAATTTTGCGGTAACTTCCATGCTTAGTTGATGCTTTCTATATGTTGTGAAGAATATGTGAAGGAAATTGTATTATGTAAACTCTGTTGGAGCATTGGCTCAAATTGTGAAATGAATAGTGAATAAATATGAGATACTACATCTTTGGAGCATTGGCTCAAATTGTGAAATGAATAGTGAAGAAATATGAGATATTACATCTTTGGAGAATTGGCTCAAATTGTGGAATGAATAATGAAGAAATATGAGATATTACATCCTTTGGAGCATTGGCTCAAGTGATAGAGTAAATTATGAAATGAAAGTGAAAGAAAGAGAAAGAGAAAGAGTTACTAAAATATACCCTTGCCGGGATTTAATTGTTTAATTGGTTGTTCCCTTGCCGGGATTTAATTGTTTAATTGGTTGTTCCCTTGCCGGGATTTAATTGTTGAATTAGTGTTCCCTTGTCGGGATTTAATTGTTGAATTATTGTTCCCTTGCCGGGATTTAATTGTTTAATTGGTTGTTCCCTTGCCGGAATTTAATTGTTGAATTATTGTTCCCTTTTCGGGATTTAATTGTTTAATTGGTTGTTCCCTTGCCGGGATTTAATTGTTGAATTATTGTTCCCTTTCTGGGATTTCTATTCCTATTATGTTCTCTCCTTTTCCCTTGTTTGTGATTTCTGTTTGGTTGAGGAAGAGTGTTAAAGCACGAAGTGTGATGCCGTGCACTGTTTTCTATTGTAAGAAAGAGTGTAAAGCACGAAGGGTGATGTCGTGTCATGATCCCTATTAAAAGCACGAAGGTTAGTGTCGTGCCATGATTCATATTAAAAGCACGAAGGTTAATGCCGTGCCGATATAGTGAGGTAAAAGCACAAAGGGTGATGTCGTGCACCTATCTTAGTAAGGGTAATGTCGTGCACTTGTTTTGGTGAGTATGAGAGTAAAGCACGAAGGGTGATGTCGTGCACTTGTTTATTCCCTGTTGTTATTCTGATACTAGTCGGTTACCTTGTTTTGTTACTTAAATAAGTGTTTTTTCCCTTTTGTACCCTGGCATGTTCTTCCCGTAATTGTACTTAACTGTTTACTTCCTGCCGTTATTTCTATTATAAATTATTTGAACTGCACAGGTTTATTTGGTAGTTTGGTTCTAGCCTCGTCACTACTTCACCGAGGTTAGGCTAGGCACTTACTCAGTGCATGGGGTTGGTTGTACTGATGCTACACCTGCACTTCTTTATGTTGTGCAGATTACGCAGCCGGACCCGGAGGACATCATTAGTGGGAGTGTCTTCCAGCTCATTATAGAGGCTTCAAGTTATACCTGTTGGCGTTCGTGGGCCTTGGCGTGTCTTCCATCCCTTTGTCTTCGATTCTGTCTTGTTTTTCCTTTAGTTTCAGAGGCAGACATGTATTTCCTTTCAGACTTGTATTTAGCACTCTTAGACAGTTCGTGAGTTAGTGACACCAGGTTTTGGGAAATTTTGCGTCGATGTATTGTAATTGTCTTTACTTAGCTTAAAACCGTATTTATTTCCGCTGTTTAATTTGCGAACTGATTTAGTTTATTCTGTTAGGATGGAGTTATGATGCTAGTTTAGCTATTCAGGTTGGCTTGTCTAGCGGGTTCAACGTTAGACGCCATCACGGCCCGACGGTGGAGTTTCGGGGCGTGACAGTTCGAGGTCCCCAGTCTTGTGACCATATTGGTTTGTTTATCATTTATCTATTACTTACACTTAGCTTTTCCTTACCTAACGACTAGTATTAGAATAAATCATGTATTTTTAGAACTATAAATAAAATATAATTATTAATACCATTTCCAAGGTAAACAGATTGCTTGTGGCCTAATCCCGTAAATTTAGTTGTTGATCCTATTAAACAAATTTTAGGTTAAAAAAGTACAATTAGAATTTTCAATACTAAGGGTTCGAATTTATGTTCTCAACTTTCATGTTAACTATGTGAAAGAAAAAAAATACCTCAAATAATAATAATCTATTGAGTGGATTTCCTCAATTCTACTGAAGGATGTATTTGGCAGGGAGAAAAATATTAAAAAATTAAATTAAATTTTTTCATGTTTGATTGGTTTAAGTGTTAGGAATATGTTGAGATAAGTTGTGTGAGAATTATTCACTGTGAAAATATTATTGGATAAATTTTTCCGAGGACTAAAAGGAGAATATCAGTAATATTTTTGTTAAAAAAAAAGTGTTGATGAATATATTTTTCCTTATCCTTTAATTTGAAAATAACTTTCCTACCATTATGAGAAAAAAAATATTTTTCGGAATTCGACGATTTAAACCCTCTCCACCCTACCATACCTCACCACTCCTCGCATATGCATCCCATGCCACCCAGCCTTGGCTTACCCTCCCTCTCTTGCATCACCTTTCACCTTATATATATATATATCTTGAAATAATTCCTCTTGCCCACTAACAAGACTATAAAAATAAATAAAAAATCACTTATATCCTAGAAAAATATTTGTTTACCTTGAAATATGAGTAACAATTAAATTTGTAATGTGGTTATAAGGATATGAGATCCAATTCAATGTTAATTGGTAAATAGTAAATCAAATAAATGAATTAAACGATTTATATGAATCGAACACGTATAATTGCAAGTCGTCGACCTCGATCTGGATTAGATTCGAGAATACTTTGCCGAGAACAGTAAGAATAGCAATAATGATGTGAACAAATCAAATATGGAGAATTAACAGTAAATAAAAGAGCTTTGTATTCAGCAGTGTGAGCAAGAACTAGAGCGTTGTGATAATTGTGATCAATGTGATAATGGATCTACAAATGAATTGGATTCCTCTTTATATAGTAGAGGAATCCTAAATAAGGAATGATTCTAGTTACAGAAGTAAAATACAAGATTGGTATTGTTAACCACTAATAGCTCTACCGGCTCCGAGATTCTCCCCGGGATTGATGATTGAGCGCGAATATTTTGCGATTCGGTTACTGTGGTGTCGATCTAGTCTGACTCCGATCCATCGGTCTACACATTCCTCGAGCCCGGGATTACTTCGATGCGTACTTACTTTCGGAAAGGACTTGCTTTCGAGGTACGCCCTCGAGGCCTTATAATCGAGCCTCTCAATTTAACCATACACAGATAGTCCCCGCGTTTCTTATAATGGAAGAATAAGAAACGATTTGAATCCTGATCTCTCGATGCCTTGCCAAGAAGTCATTTTCGTTATGTAAGCATTAGATATGACTGGAATGTCCCATCGGCTCGGTTCCCAAGAATCATTAATGCTTGTCTCTCGTTGGTCGGCCGCTAGCAACGCTGAACCGTCATTTGAAATCTATAAATACCAACTTCCTCATTGATTTCCAACTTTACTTTGCTTCATACTTCTCTCTTGCTTTGATCAAATCTCCCGTCGTTCAGACCTTTCTTGATTCCCTTTATTCTTTCGCCAGTCATATTCTTGCTTCATACCTTTCTTGTTTACAACCATGGCTAAGAACTCCTCCTCGAAGTTGGTCAAGTAGTGCCGCAGAAGGAAAAAGCCTCCTCCTCGAAGTTGGTCGGCGACAAGACACCGATGGAACCGCGCGTGGAGGAGTGTGTTCTCGGTCCATGCGAACTGACCTTCGAATTTATGGTGGATAGACCCCGTCAGTTCCCGACCAATGTGAACCCATGTCCCGTTACATTTGTTCGAT
The DNA here is from genome assembly GCA_005239525.1 of Nicotiana knightiana. Lineage (NCBI taxonomy): Eukaryota > Viridiplantae > Streptophyta > Magnoliopsida > Solanales > Solanaceae > Nicotiana > Nicotiana knightiana. The sequence continues at coordinate 8,732 of MDKJ01367876.1, read as the reverse complement.
ATCCGAGTACGATCTCAAGCTAGTAAAAAGGGACTGCAATTGGGAAGACAAAGAAGTGGTGGCTTCCTCGCCTGATGAGGATATCACCACTCATGTGAAAGGGTTTTTGAGTGTTTACACTTACCCTTTCACATTGGGGCCTGTGCACCCGTTTATACTCGATTTTTGCCGCCAGTATCGAGTGAATTTGGGGCAGGTTCACCCCTCTTTTTTGGCGCATAGATGATCTAGCTCAGATTTTTCTCGAGAAAAATCGAGGGAATTCCTTTCACCTTCGATCATTTAATCAGTCTGTATAGCCCTCGGCTCTATCGGGGTGGTTTAATAAAGCTCCAGTGTCGGGCTAACAAAATAGTATTTTCGAGCGTAGATGAAGATAAGGATCGGGGCTGGATGGGCCGATTCGTCCGATTAAGACCTATGATCTGATTTCTGCTGAGAAGATGCCATTCCCCGAGGAATGGAACATGAAACGTAAGTCCGTTTGTTGTCGGCGTTTGATTTCTTGTTCGATAAATTTCCTTCTTTGATCTGAATTCCATTTCCTGGTGCAGCTTCTTCTTGGTTCCCTGGTGCTGTTCCGGACCTCGAAGACTGGGTCTGCCAACTAGCCTCCACTTTCTCATTCTCCGAACGTTGCTGGCGAGATTTGTCCAAGGGCCGATGGGAAGCTAAGAATCATGGTGAGCTACCTTGACTACGAGCCAACGTTCTTCCGTAAGAGTGCCGATTTTTAACTCATTCTTTCCGCGCAGGTCTTGGAGAGAGTGTAGCCATGAGGCCGCCCCGCCTGGTGAAGGGGAAGTTCCAAAACCGCCTGAAGAAAGGAAAAGACGAAGGGTTTCATCCTTCGACACCCCGAAACCCAAGAAAAGCAAGGCCCGAAAATCAAAGGTCGATACCGTCATTTTTCCTGTCGACGCACAAGATGACGATGACGACTGCATTTTGGTAGCCCACAGGGGAGGGAGTACTACAGCTCTCGAGGTTGTCGAGCCGGCAATGAATGAGTTAGTTAGTTCCCAAGTTGGGGGAGTCTCGGATGAAGACGTACGTAAAGTCACCGAGCCATCGATTGGTAAGGAAATTCCTTGTTGTGCTAAAAAATCGGCGGATGCCCATGAAGGGTCTAGCTCTGAGGCCCCTAGGAGAGAGGAGTGCGCCCCGAGCGATTCATTTAGGGCAATAAATATAGATGATTCACCGCCCGACCCTTTATTTTCCGAGGGGCAGTTCCAAGATGCTTAGGCTATAAAAACCGCGGATGCGGATATAGGCCACGAAGGGGGTGACATGTTTCGGGACTGCTTTGACGGGCTCGAAGACGACCCCGATCCAGATGCTTTGTTTTTTTTTAATTAAGCTCAACGCCTTTTGAAGCGGGTAAGTATTTTCCCTTTTCTTTTCGCTTGTGCCTGTTTCTAATTTGATAGTAACCCCTTTGTTTGTGAGCAGGATTTGGTGCTTCATCGAGAGGCGTCCTTCAAATCTTGGATGGAGATGATCCAATGTGAGGCCGAGCTCAAAAAACCTCACAAATGAGAGAAACAACCTGAAACTCCTTTACATTCGAAAGAAGGAGGAAATTGCGGCCATCCGAACAGAACTTACAAGGGCTCATCAAGACCACACTGAGCTCCTCGAGAGGGTAAGATAATTCCTTGAAACCTAGTAAAATATAGATTCCATTTTTGTGATGGATCTTTCGGTTCCACAGTATCAGCATAAGGCCGAATTAGTGTTGCAGCTCCAAGAAGAGGCCAAGGTGAAGGAGGCCGAGACTCTAGGGTATAGGCAGCACATGGAGCGCCTCACCTCAGAGAAGGATGCTCTACGGGCCCAATTAAATTCAATTGAGTGCCAGCTCCAAAGTGCGGAGGAAGAAAGTCTAGCTCGAGCCCGTAGGACCGAGGAGGTTGAAGTCGTCCTTACTAAGGCTAAAGCCGAATCGGAGGCGCTTGCTGCCTCCTACAGAGCCAACACCGAGGCCGCCAATCTTTGGGCGCATGAAATTTCTTCTTCTGCTGAGGCCAGATTTTCTTGAGCTATTTCTCATGCCAGGCAGCGATCTTGGAGAGTGACCCTCGAAGAGATACATGCTCGTGACTTTGACCTTTTTACAGAAATCGATAAAGCGAAAGCTTCGGAAGATAAGGTCGCCGATCTGCTCTCCGATGAAGAGGGTTCTGTTAGTGCATCCGATGGTGAGGCCTCTGAGGGAGACGCATCTGCCTAAATTATTCGGGAGTGAGCCGATGTCGAGGGGCTAGCCCCAATAACGACTAAGTTCTAGCTTTTTCTTTTTTTTTTTCCTTTTGTAAGGCCCTGGTTGGTCCCTTTGTACATATCTTTTTGGTGCAATGAAAAATATTTCCTGATGTCTCTTTGTCCTTGTATGTTTTAATTGTATCCACTGGTGTATTCTTTTAGCTTAGTTTGCGATCAAAATAAACCCTTAAGCTTTTATTTTTTCGGGGCAATTCCCCGAATTACGAAGGCAAGTCCCCGACTCCAAAGCTCATTTGGGAGTTCATCTCGGGGACGGCATGTTTCAAACTGATATACGAGTTATCCCTATTGTCCAAGCTCGAATAATTTTATAGGATAGGGCAGGCCCTTAGGTTGTATCAACGATTATTAAGTTTTTGAACTTGAATTGTTTGTTTAAGCTCGCAATAACCAGGCCCTTAGGTTTGAATCATATGAGAGCGTGGTCTTGATTCTTTAATTGTATTGGCCTTTCGGCTCATGAGATCGGCCCTTAGGCTCTTTTTGGTGCAATGAAAAATATTTCCTGATGTCTCTTTGTCCTTGTATGTTTTAATTGTCTCCACTGGTGTATTCTTTTAGCTTAGTTTGCGATCAAAATAAACCCTTAGGCTTTTATTTTTTCGGGGCAAGTTCCCGACTCCAAAGCTCATTTGGGAGTTCATCTCGGGGATGGAATATTTTGAACTGATATACGAGTTATCCCCATTGTCCAAGCTCGAATAATTTTCTAGAATAGGGCAGGCCCTTAGGTTGTATCCACGATTATTAAGTTTTCGAGCTTGAATTGTTTGTTTAAGCTTGCAATTGCCAGGCCCTTAGGTTTGAATGAAATGAGAGTGTGGTCTCGATTCTTTAATTGTACTGGCCTTTTGGCTCATGAGATCGGACCTTAGGCTCTTTTTGGTGCAATGAAAAATATTTTTTGATGTCACTTTGTCCTTGTATGTTTTAATTGTCTCCGCTGGTGTATTCTTTTAGCTTAGTTTGTGATTAAAATAAACCCTTAGGCTTTTATTTTTCCGAGGCAAGTCCCCGAGTTACGAAGGCAAGTCCCCGACTCCAAAGCTCATTGGGAGTTCATCTCGGGGACGACATGTTTCAAACTGATATACGAGTTATCCCCATTGTCCAAGCTCGAATAATTTTATAGGATAGGGCAGGCCCTTAGGTTGTATCAACGATTATTAAGTTTTCGAGCTTGAATTGTTTGTTTAAGCTCGCAAATACCAGGCCCTTAGGTTTGAATCAAATGAGAGCGTGGTCTCGATTCTTTAATTGTATTGGCCTTTCGGCTCATGAGATCGGCCCTTAGGCTCTTTTATATCAGACCTTAGTCTCTTTTATATTGGCCCTTAGGCTCTTTTATACCGTCCCTTAGGCTCTTTTAGTTTTGCCCTTGGGCTCTTAAAGTTGGGCCAGTTTGGCCTCTAAAAGCAGCTATAATTTCTCCCTCTTCGGCTAAAAGGCTTATTGAAAATTTCTTATGCCTTAGTGTATATTTTTATACCCGTTGGGTTTTTTGAGGGTTTGGTGATCGGAACCCAAAATTTCTTAACTTGTTTGTGTTGAGATGATTTAACATCTTGAAGGCTGATGTTACCGAAGCCTTTGAATTATTTGGGACCTGATTTTATCGAAGCCCTTATTTGCTTCGCCGAGGTAGCCTTATTTAACCGGTTTTTTGAAGTATTTGGAGGCCTTTTGTTTATGGCGGAAGTCGGACGTCTCTGAGCCGCATAATTTTGGTCGTAACCTTTTCATATGACCGTAGTCTTTAATATGGCTGTAGCTTTCGGGTATGTATCTTTGACTTGTTTCCAATAAGTTCGAAATGTTAGTTCACGAGTTGAAGGCTTGGCCTATATATCGGAGGGTGGGGGTGCCTCTTTGAGGTCTTATAACTTCGAACTTTAAATAGCTCGAGTAAATAGTCTCCGAGTTTTCGAGTTACGTTTGTGTTCAGCCCTTGGGTCGTTCTTCATGAGTGTTAGTTTTGCAGAATAATCATAAGTATACGACTTGTATAATAGAAAACCTACTTCAAACATGAGATGTTTGGGAAAAAGAGATAACTTCTTTGTATTATTCATACATGCGTACATGTTTTGCTATCAGGGCTCGGCTATTCTACATGGACACGGTTCATTCAACCATTTGACCCATTACAAAAAATTTCCTATCGAGACCCATTTACATAACACCCGAGGGTGATGCCCCCGAGTATTCGAGGTTGATTGCAAAGAATTCTTGGGTACTGTTGAATTATCCCCAGGTAGCACATAGTTGTTGCCTCGTTGAAAACCTCGCCGGAAAAACCCATTTGGGATAAAAACCGATCTAAGGGAAAATGAGTGCAACGCGTACTTTAAAATCTGAGGTCTCGATTTCTTGGGCTGGGTACCTGCAATAAGTTAGTTTCTCATATTTAAGCAAACGAAAAGGGAAAGATCCATACCTTAGCAATAATATCTCTTGAGAAGTGATATGTTCCAATTGTTTAACAATGGCTCACCATCCATTGTTCTAAGCTTGTATGACCCTTTACCGACTATGTCAAGAATCTGATAGGGTCCTTCCCAGTTAGGACTGAGTTTTCTTTCGTTAGGGTCTCGAGAATTTATTGTGATTTTCCTCAAGACAAAGTCCCCGACTCTGAAGTGTCGAAGATTGGTTCTTCTGTTGTAGTATCTCTCGATTCGTTGTTTTTGGGCAGCCATTCGAACGAGTGTCACTTCTCGTCTTTCATCCAATAATTCGAGGCTAGTATTCAAATCGCGATTTGATTATTCCATTGCATGTCAAAATCTGGCGCTGGGCTCTCCGACTTCGACGGGTATTAAGGCTTCGAAGTCGTAGACTAAAGAAAACGGGGTTGCCCCGGTGCTGGATTTCGATGTCATTCTATATGCCTATAGAACCTTGGGCAACTTTTCTCTCCACTTCCCTTTGGCTTCATTTAGCCTTTTCTTCAAGTTTTGGATGATAGTTTTGTTTGTTGATTCAACCTGTCCATTTCCACTAGGGTGATATGGCGTTGATAGTATCCTCTTTATTTTGTGGTCTTCGAGGAACTTTGTTACCTTACTTCCGATGAACTGTTCTCCATTATCACACACTATTTCAGCAGGTATCTCGAATCGACATGCAATGTGATCCCATATGAAGTCGATCACTTCTTTTTCCCTAACTTTTTCGAAGGCCTGCGCTTCAACCCATTTAGAGAAATAGTCAATCATAAACAATATGAATCTAGCTTTACCTGGGCCGATGGTAGAGGTCCGACGATGTCCATTCCCCATTTCGTGAATAGCCACGGGTATAGGACCGAGTGAAACCGTTCACCGGGCTGATGAATCATCGGTGCGAACCTTTGACATTTATCGCATTTTCGAACGAACTCCTTAGCGTCCTTCTCCATGCTATCCCAATAGTATCCTGCTCTGATGACCTTTCAAACTAGTGATTCAGCGCCAGAATGGTTTCCACAAGTGCCTTCATGGATTTCTCGTAACACATAATCGGTATCTCCCGGCCCCAGGCATACGGCCAACGGACCATCGAACGCCCTTCTATATAACGTTCAGTCCTCGTCCAATGTGAACCAAGCTGCCTTAGTTTGTAGGGTCCTTGATTCCTTGGGGTCCGAGGGTAGCTTCCCGTTTTTCAAGTATTCGATATACTTGTTTATTCAATCCCAGGTTAAGCCTGTGGAATTTATTTCAGCATGCCCTTCCTCGATTACAGACCTCGAGAGCTGGACGATAGTCCCCGAGTTAATTTCATCTTCGTCGATCGATGATCCCAAGTTGGTGAGTGCATCGGCCTCGGTATTCTGTTCCGAGATACATGTTGCAGAGTCCATTCTTTGAAGTGGTGCAAAGTGATCTGCAACTTTTCTAAATATCTTTGCATCCTATCTTTTCGTACCTCAAAAGTGTCGTTTACCTGGTTAACTACCAGTAGGGAGTCACATTTAGCTTCAATGACTTCCGCTCCCAAGTTCTTTGCTAATTCAAGACCTGCAATCATAGCCTCATACTCGGCCTCGTTGTTAGTCAGCTTAATAGTTTTAATCGATTATCTAACAATATTGCCCATAGGTGGCTTTAAAACAATACCGAGCCCGGACCCTTTCATGTTCGAGGCTCCGTCCGTAAAGAGGGTCCATATCCCCGAGGAGGTTCCCGATTTCAGCAGTAGTTCCTTTTCTACTTCGGGTATGAGGGTTGGCGAAAAATCTGCCACGAAGTCTGCTAATATTTTAGACATGATGGTCGTTCGGGGTTGATACTCAATATCGTATCCGCAAAGTTTGACGGACCATTTGTCCAGTCGACCCGATAATTTGGTCTTATGAAATATATTTCGAAGGGTATATGTGTAATGACACATATAGGATGACACTAAAAATATGGATTTAGTTTTCTAGATGCGCTTATTAGTGCAAGTGCTAGTTTTTCTAGGTGCGCGTATCTGGTTTCAGCATCTCTTAAAGTTCGACTTATATAGTAAACTGGGAACTGCGTACCTTGTTCTTCTTGGACTAGAAGTCCACTTACCGCTATCTCGGACACCGCCAAATATAAATTTAGCTTCTCATCTGCCTTTGGGGTGTGGAGCAAAGGTGGGCTCGATAGATATCGCTTCAGCTCCTCAATGCTTGCTGACATTCCGGAGTACATGTAAAGTCATTTTTTCTTTTTAAGAAAGGAGAAGAACCTGTAACTCCGATTCGATGACCTCGAAATGAACCGGCCCAGGGCAACTATTCATCTGGTTATCCTCTAAACGGCTTTTACACTGTCCATGAAGGTGATGTCCTCGATGGCTTTGATTTTGTCGGGGTTGATCTCGATTCTCTGATTTGACACCATAAAGCCAAGGAATTTGCCCGAGCCGACCCCGAAGGCACACTTCTCGGGTTTGAGTTTCATGTTGTACTTCCTCAATATATCGAATGTTTCCTCTTCTTTTATGAAGGTGTGCTTCACCTCGGACTGAGGCCTTCTCTTCTGCTTTATCGTCTGAATTTAGGATCCAGGCTCAACCGATGAGTTGTAATTTCGGGCGGGATTCCTGTCATATCTAGATGGGACCACTCAAAGAAATCCTGTTATCAATAAGAAATTGAATGAGTTTTTTCTTGAGTTCGGGGGTTAACCCTGTTCCCAGGTATACCTTGCATTCGGGTAGATATTCGATGAGTATCACCTGTTCCAGCTCTTCGACCGCTGACTTAGTTGCATCCGATTCTTGGGGAACGATGAAGGTTCGAGGAGTGAGAAAATCCTCTTTATCATCTTCGACTACATGTTTATCTGCTTCGGTCGAGGTTGGGGGTAGTGATTGCTATTTGGCTGCTTGCTTATCTTTGACGCTCAATTTTTCTGAGGTCGAAGATGCGGGTATCGGTGTCACCTCGTCGTCTGCAAACATATCCTTTGCAGAATGTTGCTCTCCGTAAATTATTTTCACCCCATCCTTTGTTAGGAACTTCATCATTTGGTGAAGGATCGATGGCACAACCCTCATGTTATGGATCCACGGCCTCCCGAGCAGTGCGTTACACCTCATGTCACCTTTGATGATGTCAAATTTCGTGTCTTGGATGGTCCCGGCCACGTTTACTGGTAGGGCTATTTCTCCCTTCATTGTCTCGCTAGCCATGTTGAAATCGTTCATGACCCGAGATGCTGGCACAATTTGATCAAGTAGGCCGAGCTGTTCTACGATCCTCGACCTAATTATGTTTTCCGAGCTACCTGGATCCACAAGAACACGTTTAACTTGAACTTTATTTAACAAGATAGAAATTATCGGGCGTCGTTGTGCGGTTGTGAAAGGCCTTCTGCCTCCTCGTCGTTGAATGTAAGGGTGCCTTCGAGCATGTAATCTTGGGTCCATTTCTCTCTTATAATTGACACTTTGATGCGTTTGAAAATAGGTCCCTACGAGATGTCGACTCCACCGACGATCATGTGGATAACATGCTGAGGTTTTTCTTCCGCATTCTTTTTGTTGGCGTCTCTCTCTCTCTGAAGTGATTTTTGGCTCTATCGTTGAGGAATTCTCTAAGATGACCCTCGTTGAATAACCGAGCCACTTCTTCTCTCAACTTCCTCCAGTCTTTGGTCTTGTGGTCGTGTGTGCCATGGTGATTGCACATTAAGATATGGTTTCTCTGAGAAGGATCGGTTTGTATTGGCATCCTTCCAATGGCTGATACGATACCCAAGGCATCGACGCTGAAGTTATACTCTGATAATCGAGGTGCTTCTGTGGGATCCGCATACTTATCAAATCCAGTCTTACTCATGAGTCCCCGAGGATTATGTCCTCGGTCACTGATGTGTGGCTAGAATTCGTGATTTTAAGCATTATTTACCTCGCATTTTATCTACTTTAATGATAAAATACACGTCGTATGTGCTTAATAGGGTTTATTTTATGTGTAGGTGAAT
>ML420021.1:115485-135907 GCA_005239525.1 Nicotiana knightiana | reverse complement strand
ACTATTTTGCTGTAAATATTAATTTTAGGTCTAATCTTAATATTTTAAATTTTTATCTTACTCTTAATAGGTTTTATTTAAGAAAATTAAAAACAACAAAAATATTCACATTCTTAGAATATAAGATTTGTTCCTATATTTAAATAGAAGAAAAGAAATATATATATATATATGGTTTCTTTTAATTTAAATGTAAGTTATAGTAGTTTTTTTTAATATAATTTGAACCATAGTGTAAATAGTGAATTTTCTTAGTTATATAGTCCCTTAAAGTTTAAAAGTATTTATATATATATATATACACGTGTATTTTATCTATTTTATTCAATTAAAAAAAAGGGTTATTAAAATTTAAATATAATAAAAACCAAAAAAAAAAGAATTAAAATAAAAGCCCTCCCAAACTTCCCACTCCCTCATGTTTCTTCCCCCACTATCCCTAACCTCCAACTTCAATACCCACGTTTCCCACTCCAAATGCAACCAAAAAAACAAAACTACTAAAATTTCTTTATAGAAAGAAGAAGACCGAAGGAGGACCGGCTCCCGGACGAAAAAACAGAAAACGGCGCCCCTTCTTCTGGATTCGATCTCCATCTTCACCAAGAACAATCAGATCCCCATACCCTTGGCTCCTACACCAAATCCGCTGCTTACCCACCGGAGAACAATCAGTCGCCCTCACGCATGAACCCCCTCCCACGCGCCGTGCCAGCCCCTAAAAGCCTGTTTTTTCCCCTCCGTTCTTCCTCCTCCTCACAATACATAACAGTCGTAGGAACACCCATACCAGCCGCCAACCGTCCGCCATCAGAACTCAACCGCACTCCATCCCTTCCGCCATGAGCTCGCCGGAATCAATGGTTTCCTGAACAAAACAAACAAAAAAAATGACAGAGCTCTCACTTTCGACGACGTCCGGCTAGCTCGCCGGAGAACGAGCAGCGACTCCTCTCTCTCTCTGAAGCGACGGACAGATCTGAAACAAAAATGGACTTAACAAAAAAAAAAAAGTAATTTGGATTCAAAAGATCTTCGATTTGATTTCAGTTGTTGTGGTTTCGTTTAAAAGTTTCTGGGGTTTGAGTGTTTTATTCTAGTCACAAGAACACGGTTGTTTGCTGTTGGAAACTTCTGCTGAGCTCTTTGGACTGATTTTCGGCCTTTATTTGGCTCATCTTGACATCTTCCTTGCTCAAGTAGGTCAGTCGGAACTCCTTTGTATTTATGGTTTCAGTGGATGATAAAATTACTAGCTCACTGCTCGATTTCTGTTGGTCTGTTATACTTTGTGTTTCTGTCATTGTAGTATGTGATAGTTGTATTCGAAATGCATCACATAGTGACCTTGAGGTATGCAATTGTTAAGGATGATATGATCTGAATCACACCTTGACAATGGATACATGATTAAATTAGATTAACCTCCTTATTTAGAGTTACTGTTGTTTTGTCATTAAATTACCTCAGGTTTTGTTGTATGTTTATCAGCTCAAACTTGGTCCTAAAGAATTGAAACAATCAGCCGCATGTTGCATATGAGATAGCGCATAAAAAAAATTTAATTAGATAAGGAATTTGGCAACCGCACCGTTCAAACACAGTCCAATAGAAGTTTGAAGTTCAAGAATGATTGTAATTCATTAGGATGGTTATTTAAACACAGCATATCGAACTTGCATGGATGACCATTCGAATTTGAAAAAAATGAAAGATTACGCAAGGTTATGAGAAGCCCATTTTCAATTACCTATTGTTTTGAGATGGTGCTATTAATTTATTTTTTCTATAGTGCATTTGTTTACTACTTTTTGTATATATTTACTTGTTTTAACTTCTTTGTTTCATCTTTAGTTAAGATTCACAAATCTCATTACATATTCTGATTTAACGTTGGTATCTCATTAGGTGGCGGCCTAATCTAACTTTGATAAATAGGAAATTCAATCAACATGTTTTCAAAAGTCATCCATGAGATCACACTTCACAATTCTTGAACCTCGTAGAAATGCTTCAGACACACTTTTTATCGCGATTATGTACACGTACATGTGACATAGCTACGATACCAAAATAAACCGAGGTATGCAGTCACGCAACTTCGGCCAAATAATCTTAATAATAATAAAATATTTAAAATTGTGTACATGTTTACGTGATACAAATAAAGGTTAAAATAAACATTCAAAGAGACACTTTTAGGAACAAATTTCTTAAAAAATTATTATCGGAAGGGCGTACACGCTCGCATGACGTGATTTCGGTTTCTTTTGACAACAAAACAAAATATGCGCTTACACACTTTTTTTTTTTTTTTTAATTATTTAATGAGTTTAGTGTCGAGAATTGTGTACACGTCCGCGTGACATGATTTTTGACGCGTGTTAAACTCTACGAGTTTACGCATACGTGACTCGTCTCAAAATAACTCTTTAAATGCAAAAGAACATTAAAAGCGGTAAAACTATAAAAATGCATTTAGGTGCTAAAATCAGTAATTAAACAATTTAGGCCAAGTTTAATAATTAAGCGACGTGCTAGAACCACGGAATTTGGGAGTGCCTAACACCTTCTCCCAGGTTAATAGAATTCCTTACCCGGATTTCTGGTTCGCAGACAATTTAAAAAAAGTCAAATTTCCTCGGTTTTGGGATTTCTAATAAATAAATGGTGTCCCGGAACACCGTAAAAAATCCGGGTGGCGACTCTGAATAAAATAAATCCCAAAAATCGAATAATGTCACTTAAAGTGGAAAAACTCTCTTATTACCATATCCCTTATTACCCGTACGGGGTAGTGAAAAAGGAGGTGTGACACCTTCAACATACTCAGATGGTACAACATGAAACTGAACCCCGATAAATGCGCCTTCGGCGTAACCTCAGGAAAATTCCTCGGCTTTTTGGTGTCGTAGAGAGGCATCGAGGTTAACCCCGACCAAATCAAGACTATTGAAGGAATACTAGAAAACTTGACCAGCAAGAAGCAGGTGCAGAACCTGACCGACCGTATAGCCGCTCTATCGAGGTTCATCTCACGATCCTCTAATAGAGGCCACAAATTTTTTGGCGTACTTAAAAAGGAAAACGAACTCTAATGGAATTCCGAGTGCGTCAATTCCCTGAGAGAACTAAAGGCGTACTTATCTTCACCCACGTTGCTTGCTAAGATAGAACCCGAAGAGTGCCTCTTAATCTGCCTGGCCGTGTCCGACGTTGTAGTAAGCGCAGTCCTTGTCCGAGAAAATAAAGGTACACAACCTCCAATCTACTACATTAGTAAAACTTGGTCGACGCTGAAACGAGGTACCCTCACCTCGAAAAGCTAGCCCTAGCTTTGGTCGTAGCTTCATGAAAGCTGACCCTATTTCCAATGCCACCCCATCTCAGTGGTCACGACTTTTCCCCTGAGGATGATCCTACACAAACCCGAGTTGTCGAGTAGGTTGGCCAAATGTGCCATTGAATTAAGCGAGCACGATATAACCTATTAGTCACAAACATCGATAAAGTCGCAGGTACTCGCCGACTTCAGCGCTAAAATAATGCCTAAGGTCGAAAGGGAAGCCACTAGTACTTCCCCCAAGATACACGACCTATGGATTCTATACACCGATGGTTCCTCCAACGTATCAAGATCTGGACTGGGACTTGTACTCGAGGTCCCAATAGGCGAGATAATTTGCCAGTCCATATGGTGTCCCGATATGACTAACAACGAGGTAGAGTATGAGGCCGTGATTGCAGGATTAAAACTGGCCCTCAAATACAGAGCACGACGGGTAGTCCTTCGATGTGACTCACAACTCGTCGTCAATCAAGTCACAAGGATTTTCCAAATCAAGGAACAAAGGCTAAAAATATACCAGGCCGAGATCTGCAAACTATTGCTCGAGTTCGATGAATGCCAGCTCGATCAGATACCTCAAGCGCAGAACGTCGAGGCAGACGACCTCGCCAAATTGGCGGCAGCTACCAAAAGAATAAATGGAAATGAGAATGTGGTCACACTTCTCCACTCAATCATCGACCAAATTGAGGTATGCACTATTAACCTAATTTGGGACTAACGCAACCGTATCATCGCCTACCTGCAGGACGACGTTCTCCCAAACGACAAAAAAGAAGCCAAAAAGCTTCGAATGCAAGCAACAAGGTATAACATCATCAACAACGACCTATACAAGAGGACGTATGTCGGACCTCGAGCAAAATGTCTGGGTCCAAACTAGACAAGGCGCTACCTAGAAGAGGTCCACAAGGGTCATTGCGGGTCTCACACCGGCAATCGAGCCCTAGTAAGATGTCTCATACGAGCAGGCTACTATTGGCCCACAATGAAAAAGGAAGCAGCTGACTTCGTTAAAAAATGTGAACCATGCCAAAAGTATTCCCTCATGATCCACCAAGCGGGTGAGTACCTCCACTCAGTCACATCGCCCTGGCCCTTCATCAAATGGGGAATGGATATCGTCGGCCCCCTTCCCGCAGGCCGAGGTAATGTACAATTTCTTTTGGTTTTAGTTGGCTACTTTTCTAAATGGGTGGAAGCAGGTGCATTCGCCTAAATACGCTAACAAGAAGTGATCTCCTTTATATGGAGGAACATCGTATGCCGCTTCGTCATCCCCAAAGAAATTAGTTGTGACAACGGACCTCAATTCACAAGGAAAAAAGTCGCCGAGGTTTTGGAGAAATGGCACATCAAAGGAATACTCTCCATGCCATATCACCCTGCTAACAATGGACAAGCTGAATCCTCCACCAAAACGATATTGAATATCATGAAAAAGAAACTCGAAAATGCCAAGGGACTATGGCCAGAGGTGCTTCCAGAAGTGTTGTGGGCGTATTGCACCATGCCAAAGACAAGCATAAAGGAAACACCATACTCACTGATCTATGGGACTGATGTAGTGATACCGGTCGAGGTCGGGGAACTAAGTCTAAGATATTCAAATGAGAGTGGGCCAAGCAACGATGAAAGCAGAAGGCAAGACCTCGACGAGGCCGAAGAACGAAGAGACATGGCTTACATAAGAATGGTAGCCCAAAAACAACAGGCGGAGCGGTACTACAATAAAAAATCCAAGGTCAGCCTGCTCAAAGTCGGGGACTATGTACTCAAGGCCAAAACACAAGCGATCAAGGATCCATGGGAAGGCAAACTGGGGACCAATTGGGACGGTCCATACAAAATTATGGCAGCAGTAAGCAAAGGGTCGTTCCAACTAGAAACAATGGAGGAAAAATTGATACCAAACAATTGGAACGTCGCTCACCTCAAATAATTCAACTTCTAAGGATAAGATGTCCTCCAAGCTGTACTCTTTTTTCCTTACTCGAGTTTTGTCCCAATTGGGTTTTCTCGATGAGGTTTTTAACGAGGCGACGAAGATGGCATCTCGGAGTTAAGTATAAGTTCATCTCTCGACCTCTCAACTATTTCGCCAGGTCGACCAATAAAGGGACTAGATAGACTGAGACATCTCCAATGTATGTACGAACAGAGCAAAAACATGTAAACTTCTCCAATGAATGTATAAACAAAGAGAAATATGCAAACATATGATGTTCACATGTCTCCACCAAGTTTACACATTACACCAATCCGTGAAACAACATTCGACCTCGTTCGAATCAATTTTAAAGCAACATTCGACCTTGCTCGAATCGACTTACATTCGACCTCGTTCGAATTAATTTTAAAGTCAATATTCGACCTTGCTCGAATTGACTTACATTCAATCTCGTTCGAATCAATTTTAAAGTCAACATTTGATCTTGCTCGAATCGACTTACATTCGACCTCGTTCGAATTAAATTTTAAAGTCAACATTCGACCTTGATCGAATTAAATTTTAAAGTCAACATTCGAACTTGCTCGAATCTACTTACATTCGAGTTCGTTCGAATCAATTTTAAAGTCTACATTCGACCTTGCTCGAATTGACTTATATTCTACTTCGTTTGAATAAATTTTAAATCTAACATTCAGCCCCGTTTGAATCAATTTATAAGTCGATGTTCGACTTTGCTCCAATTAACTTACATCCGACCTCGTTCGAATTAATTTATAAGTCGACACTCGACCTCGTTCAAAATGACTTACATTCGACCTCATTCGAACCAACTTACGTTCGACCTCATTCAAATTGATTCATATTCGACCCCGCTCAAATTAATTAGACACTTGCACACAACTTGGCTCGAACTAACTAAGTAACGATTCGGCCTCGCACGAGCTCGACTTACAGTCGACCTAAGTGAATCATAATCAAGGCAGTCAACTGAGGAAAACATTCAAAGAAAAAATAATAAGTTCAAGAACAGACATCAAAAGTATTATCATTCCAAAAGATATCTTACAAGGTCCAAACAGGTGCCCGCAAAACAAAAAATAAAAATAAAAAAGAAGAACCAAAATACAAAGCAAGTACACTATTCAGCAACATCACCCCCATCGCCATCATCGCTAGTGCCCTCGCCATTGGAGTATTCATCATCATACCAAGCACCTGGATTGAGCTCTCCCAAATCATCTTCATCATCATCCTCCTCGGGCGTACCAAGATCGTAGCCACAAGCGTCTCGAGCTGCAAATGCCTTAACACGAGCATCCTCAAATTCTGCCTCAGAAGCTTTCCCAGCAGTCATCAAGCCCCATCAAGCCCCTGAATATATCTAGATGAGCCTCAACATGGACCCATTTCTCGTACAAATCCCGTGGAACATTGGGATAATTAAAAGCATGTGAGAAAGACGGTTGAGCTAACTGTTGCGACTTCTCGACCTTGAGGACGGGAATCTGCTCGCTCAAATCCAAGACCTCTGTCTCTAGGCCACCAATCCGTTCATCAAGTCTCGCCTCCTTAATCGCGGATGTCTCCACTTTATTTTCCCGCTCAGATCTAAAGACACATATGGAACCCACTAAGGCTTACGCCTCTGCCATAACAGTCGTTCTGGCTTTCTCGGTCCTATCCAACTCCGTCATTTATGCGGCCAACTCATCATTCAAACCGTTAGCTCTAACTTCACTCTGCGCGAGCTCGACCCACAAGGAGGCCACATGAGCCTGAAGATCGATACACTCGACCATAACCCCCTTGCTTACCTCAAGTTCATCCTCTTTAGCTCTCAACGTCCCTTCGAGCTCACTACACCTGCCGATAGCTCTCATAAGCTCCTCGTCCTTCTACTTTAGCTCATCATCTTTCTGCTTCAGCTCGTCTCGGAGAGATTGGAACTAACCATCCTTACCAAGTATGATGCTCAGTGCACGGTGCTTCGTACGATACTCCCTGTACTTAGACTCCATCATCTTACTTAGAGAGACACCCTCTTCTCTTCCCGACGGGCGCTCTCGATCTCCATAATAAGAGTCTGATAAGCAAGCAGAAAACAGTCAGCAAAGACGAATAACGTAAAGGAAAGAGGAAGATACTAAAACACTAAAAAAGACAACTTACTCACAGGTCCATCCCGGAGATTCCTAATGACAAGTCCGCGTCCTTCAGAGTCTGCAGAGTCCTATTCTCGGTGCCCGTGCAGAGGGGGGCCAAAGCTGGGACCACGCGCTCTGAGTTAACCAACAAATTATAATCCAAGAGGATGGCGATATTTTGGGTGGACCCCTCAGTTATCACTTTTACCTAAGTGAAATCCTCCTTGAAGGTCCGCACTTCCATGGGGTCAATATCAGAGTCGGACCCATCATCGCCCATGACGACCGTCTTTCCTATCCCGTCGGCAGACGAAGATGCCACCTCAGCGGCCCCTGGCCACCCTTCTTCCATGGCAGCCTCCGCTGCCTCCGACGACCTCCCTTCAATGTCAACCTCTGGCGGGGGAACAGTCCCCACAATTGATGGACGCTTAGATTCCACATCCAAAAACTTCCCTCTCAGGTTCAGCCGCGACCGTAACCACACAACCGGTCTCCACTCTCCTCCTTTTTAGCGAGGCCGCTTCCTCCTCTTCGGGCGAAGATTCGTCTATAAGGTGTAGTACAGGGCAAACCGGAGTCTCGTTGGTGGAACAACCATCGGACGACCGGGTTCACTTAAAGCCGGAGTCTGAAAGGAAGTGTTCCGTACAGACTCGACCAGCACAAACTACATCCCGGCCGAGGCAACCACCTGGCGAAATGCGAGAATATGCGCCTTTGACTTTTTAGAAGCCCTCAGACCTTACACCAAAGAGAAAAACTGTAAGTAAGAGAAGGAAAGGAACTACAATGAGGTCGAAGTATTTAAAGGACGAAATCCGACTTACCGGTCAAGGGCTTGGGACCGAACCTCTTATTGAAAGATGCCAGTCGCGGATCCCTATGGTGTGAGGCAAGACTTGGAGCACCTAGTCACTGATGTTGGCGACTAAAGAAGGGAGATGTTTCCCGGCTACACGAAAGGAAAAGAAAATGATTAAGCCACAAAACATGGAAAAGGGGAAAAGAACGTACTTCAATCAACGAGAACACTTACGGGAAAAATTCCACTGCTTGGGAAATCCACTAGGGCTCGCCACCACATGCTCGATTTGACGAAGAAGAAGTTGAACCAAAACTGGCTATTCGCCTTGTCGTCAATTCCTGCCACCGGCCTCTTGGTCCCGCAGTGGCGAAGGTGAATCATCGTGCCCCTATGGAAGCTTGGCGCGAAGAGGTGCAATAAATTGTGGATAGAAACTCCAGAGCCGGCCATCTCCACAAATTTTGTTAGCATGAGGAAGACCTTATAAATGTAGGGGAGAGCTGGGCTGGGCAAACGCCATAGTAACGGCAGAATTCCTCCACCAACAGAGGAAGAGGGAGAGAGTAACCCACTTAGAATGGGTAGGCGTAAAACGCGCAGTACTCGAGCCGGTGAACCTTGATCGCATCGTCCCCGGCTGGAACCAGGTCAACTTGAGCAGGGATGTTGTATTTGCCCTTGAGGGTGGCTATATGCTTCGCCTCCATCTCGGACTTAACGGGCTCAGGGTCATGTGCAAGTTCCTTCGAGAAATACGACCTGGTGCTTGGGTTACGAGGAATGACCTCCTCCACAATGGGGAAGCTCTCATCCTCCATAACAATGGTTTCTCCTCCACCAGAAGGCGTAGCCACTGATATAGGAGTTGGGTCTGAGACCATCTCAGGTAGAGTTGTCAAAACGGGCCAGCCCAGCCCTAACCTCGTGGAATTTTAAATTTGGTGGGCTAGGATGGGCTAGCCCGCCATAGGAACGTGCCTTAAAATGGCCAGCCCAACCTAGCTCTAAGAGGGTCGCGGGCTAGGGCGGGTCGGCCCTTCAACTGTTTTCACAAAAAAGAATTTCTTTAAATCCTAATATATTTTTTCGTGACATAGTCGATTAATCATATAAATTACTTCTGTTTGCTTAGAGCGTACAAAAAACTTGATATTTGACTAGAAATCTTATAATTGAAATGCAAATTCTCTATATTTCTAGCCCTTCTTTTTTAAAGTACATGAATATTTTTCTTAATACTTTTCTTTTATTTTTCACAGATTCCGAGATTGCTTCAATAAGTTTATATGATGAAGTTTTTCAATTTAGGATTAACATCATTTGCTGATATGATCATTATAGTCCATAAAATTTATAAAATTCATGAAATTTGCTAGTGGTAAATTTTTTTCGTGTGTACCTAAAATCGATCTTTTTCTATACTGAAGAGCAGTTTAAATATTAATAATATATCAGAGTAATCCAAACTAATCATTGGCTGCTTAAGTAATATTTTCTTTTGAAAAAATATTATTATTAACCGCCTAAAATTTTTTGAGTTCGTTATTAATTAAGCAAAAGAAAACAAATTTTGTCATATTACATGCATGTCGAAAATCAAAATTCTAGTTGACATGGAAAGGTAAATGCGCAGTCTAGGGTTGGGGAATTGAGATTATAGTTAATAATTTTTTAGTTTTTACTTTTTAAAAATATTTAATAGTTAATTAATTT
Source organism: Nicotiana knightiana (assembly GCA_005239525.1). Classification (NCBI taxonomy): domain Eukaryota; kingdom Viridiplantae; phylum Streptophyta; class Magnoliopsida; order Solanales; family Solanaceae; genus Nicotiana; species Nicotiana knightiana. The sequence goes on along the minus strand of ML420021.1, from coordinate 125,939 downwards.
GAATTTAATTAATTTTTGGCCCACGGGCCAGCCCAGACCCAGCCTTGGTCAAGCCACAAGGGTCAGTAGATTGTCTTGGGTCGGGCTTAAAAGCCTCAGTTTTTAATAGGTTCAAAAAATCCTAGCCCAACCCTACCCAAGTAGGGACTGGGTTGGGCTGGTCTCACGGGCCAAGCCCATTTTGACGGCTATTCTCAGGGTTCAGAGTTACATTAGTCATCTTTTGCTAGTGTATACGCGGTGGAGTCGGAAATGTAGAAGGAACGGTGATGGTGAAAGATGAAGAAAGAATGAGCATAGGAAGAAGAAGAAGAAGAAGAAGCAGAAGCAAGGTGCAAGATTGAGAAATAAGAGAATGCAAAGGTTTCTCCTAAGGGTCTCCTCCTCCTTATTTATAGAAAATCATGGCGTTCGAATCGATGCGAACAACAACCGGCAGCCCTAGAATCAAAACGACAGGGATGCACAATGATGACGCATGCGGCTGTGACGTCACCCTGAACCAGCCTCATTGACCACATCTCTCGGAACGACAAGTCATCATCACGACAACGAACACCCCTACCTGACCTCCACGTCCGCATTTTTTCAGAATTGCTACTGATAAAGTCCGCTCATTGAGGTCGCTAAAGGATGACCTCGATAAGCGGCGGGACTAACTATATGTCTCAAAATTCGGCTGATGAAATTCGGCATGAAGAGGTTATCAAGTGCGAGAATTGCGGCTCAACATGGGCGATTAGCCCGAGGTCGACTAGGACTTAACGATCAAGAACCGCCGAGCGAGCCATTAAGGCCGAGGTCGAGTAGCGAAGAATGAGAATAGCTGCTAGTATAATCTTGAAATTATCAAAGGGAATATTGTATCCATCTGCTGTACTTTTTTAGGATTTTTGGGAATATCCCATATAAATAGTAAAAAAAAGAGGGCACAAGGCATGTAACATTCACTCTGATAACTTATGAAAAATTGACTCTTGAGATATAATACACAACTTTACTTTTCCACAATGATTCGATTTGTTGTTTATTCTACTTTTTCACGCATCAGATCTGAGAAAACCTTGTTTATTCCCATATCCATTTGTCTCACATTGTTGTCAGAGATAAGAATCATCCATCTCATTCAACATTTGGGTGAACCGTTCTTCCTATTTACATTAATTGCCATTTTACATATTTATTGCTCATCATTATCTCACAATGCATTCTTGGTATTAAATCGGTCCTAATGTTATTCAACGTTATTACACAGGCACGTATTAGATCTAAGATTTATTATATTTAACTAGAATTTTTTTCTTTTCTTAGTTTTTAATTAGTTTAGCAAAAAAAATTATACTTTTTGGTCAAACAAAAAGTAGAGGCACTACCGTCGGGTGGAAAATAAAAAAAAAATAGTATTGCATTTCATGCTTTAATAGTTGTACTATTCCGAACGCCCACAATCGTAATGTGTATCCTGAAAAGTAAAAACAGGTACTCCAGCGCCGTCATTTCGTCAAATAATCATCGGATTCTCAAGCCCTGCACTCCGTAGAGAGAGAAAAAACGAAAATACAGAATTAGACAGAGAGGTGTTTTTAGAGAGAGAAAGCATCTTGCAATACTCCAAATTTCTCTCTCCTTCCTTTCTCTCTAATTCCAGGGGCTTAATAGTAATTTCAGGCATTTGAATCGGAGGATCTGATACTAGGGTTTGCAATTGCAATTGTATTGAATTTGAATTGAAGAATATGTTGACTCAAATTACAAATTGTTGAGAACTGCGAATTTTCATTTCGTGCAGATTTAGAGTTCGGATTTAGGGTTTCAGATATGGACGTAGATTCTTCGATGCCGTCGGAACCCGATCAGGATCCGAATAACGGCGGTCCGACATTGGAGCAGCCTAAGGACACGTCACCGGCCGGTGAATCTCCGGTTACTACGGCTCCGGTTGCTGGGCCGAGGTGTGCTCCGACGTACACGGTAGTGCAGGCTGTTATGGAGAAGAAGGAAGATGGTCCCGGACCGAGGTGTGGGCATACGCTAACGGCGGTTCCGGCAGTTGGAGAGGAGGGTAGTTCGAATTATATTGGTCCTAGGCTTATTCTATTTGGTGGTGCTACTGCGCTTGAGGGGAATTCTGCTGCTTCAGCACCAGCTCCTTCTTCTCCTGGAAGTGCTGGAATTCGTAAGTTTCCTCAATTGAATACTGAATTTCTGTTGCAGAGTCGAATTCAAGATTTAAACTTTATGGGGTTCAAATTCGGGATTTTAATATAACTGATTTGATTTATTGTGTTTGAAATCAATTATTTGTAGTTATTTAGTTATTTTCTTAAACCATATATAGAGTCTGAGCCAAAAATGTTTCCTTATTGAATGCTGAATTCTCTCGATACCTTATTGAATTTGAGAGCGCATTACCTGCTCAGTTTTTTTGTCCCTGAGTTGATTGGGACATTTAGAATAGAACTTCTAAGAAGTTTTTATTTTTATTTGCATAATATTGGCATGAGATGAGTTTAAATGGAATAATATGGTTAGTGAGATTCATATAGCAGACCGAGTTGGGTCTATGACTTAGTGTTGTCAAAGGCTCATTTAAGGCGCAGTTAAGCCCTGAAGCTCAAAAAACTCAGGGAGCGCTTCCCTCGCTTAAGCTGCGCTTGAGTGTAGACGAGGTTCTAAGGCGTGCGTTTTGTTTCCCATGCGTTCTATCTTGAATGGAGCGGTATTAAACAACAAATATAATCTGGAAAGAGATAATAGTTGTCAAGTAAAACATTATAAATGAATCTATTTTTTTTTTTTTTTTGGGCATTCAAGTTGTATTTTTATTTTTTTCTTCGTTGCGCCTTTCTTTACTAAAGCCCACACTTTAACTGCTCTTTGTGCTTAAAGCCTCAATAGACCTGGAGCGCTTAAGCTTTGCCTTTGACAACACCAGATAACAATAATTTGTTGTTATTCTTGGGACTTTTAGATGAGGTGGTCATACAATTCAATATTGTCTTTGTCTTAGGGCTGCGTTTGGGATTCTACCACAACTCATTTGTCTTAGGATTCAGGATTTAAACTTTATGCTTTTAGAATAATTGAACATGAAACAATATATGGTTTAAGGATAGTGTTTTCGTGGTATCTTATTGTTGAAGGTTGACTACTATGTAACTATAGCGTTTCTATAATATCTTTGATTATTGAAGGTTGATGATGATGTCTAAGCATTGACTGAAAAAAATGATATGGGTAAGAGTTGGGATACTAATAAAGAAAAATGAATTATGTTCATAAATGATGGAAGTTATTTCATCCCTTTTGATGGAAAATATTTTAATTGGGAAAAGCTTTTTCTACTATTCAAGGTAACCAAACAATAAAAGATGATTGCATCAAGGAAAATTTTCCCTACTTTTTCTTAAGGGCATTTTAGGCCATACCAAACACACACCCTTATTGGCTGTTCTCTCGAAGAATCTTCATGGAATGAGAGAAGAGGAGGCTTCTCTGGAGCTAATTCTCTTTACCATGAGAAAGAGTGAAATCTGGTTCGTCTAGGAAGTTGGTAGAGAGGGTTTTGTTCAGAAGCATGCCTTGATTGACTAGTAAAACTGAAATAGGTGGATTTTGAAGTTATCATAACAACTTAGCATTCCGTCTGATTTCAGGATTAGCAGGGGCTACTGCTGATGTGCACTGTTATGATGTTTTGACAAATAAATGGTCTAGGTAAGTCTTGATTGTGTGTTGGGCATCTGAAACATTCACTTTTGTGCTTCCATAGAAATGTTAAAATTTAGTTCTGTTTCTTGATGATATTTATAGGCTCACTCCAATTGGAGAGCCCCCGACGCCGAGGGCTGCTCATGTTGCTACAGCAGTAGGAACTATGGTTGTCATTCAGGTTTGTATTAACTGATACCTTTCATTGTGCTTGATCATCGGCCCCATCAAGTTTAAGATGCCTATTCTGATCCATCCTAGGGTGGGATTGGTCCAGCCGGTTTGTCAGCTGAGGATCTTCACGTTCTGGACCTTACACAACAACAACGACCACGATGGCACAGGTTAGCACTTGAAATAGTTGTAGTTGTCATTGAACTTGTATATGCTGTTGACCCGTGAAAATTTATTTAACTGCTGTCAAACTTGTACAGCAGCTACTGAAATAACTTTTTTTAATTTTAGGGTTGTGGTCCAAGGACCTGGTCCAGGACCTCGTTATGGACATGTTATGGCTTTGGTAGGGCAAAGATATCTCATGGCAATCGGTGGAAATGACGGTTAGTCTAATGAAGAGGCCTCCCCATTTGTAAACAATGATATTGGTCAGAAAATCATAACGTGGTCCATTATTTTCAGGAAAACGGCCTCTAGCAGATGTTTGGGCTTTGGACACTGCTGCAAAGCCATATGAATGGCGAAAATTGGAACCAGAGGGTGAAGGTCCTCCTCCTTGCATGTAAATTTCATGCTCTCTCTCTCTCTCTCTCTCTCTCGATCTCTTTACTTTATTTCACTTGCTGCCTCATCGCAAGTATCTCAAGATTTCTATTCTTTTGTTGCTTTAGATAGTGGAAAATCTCAGTATTACATGTCTACATGAAACTGTAACTAATCCCCACAATTAAAAAAGTGATTTGTAAATGTAGTATATGCGCCAAATGGTGGAAAACATCATTGGCGCTTTGTTTAACTTACAAAGTGTATCTATATGATAGTTTGATTATAAGAATATATTACTCTATTTCCTTTGTGGGTCCTTATTTCTACTCTATGAACTAATGAAGATTTGTTGTCTCTCTAGAATGTGTTTTTTTGATCGTTACACATTCTAGAGAGACAACAATTCTTCAATAATAAAACTGAAACTGATGTGTTATTTGTTGTCTCTTTAGAATGTGGTATTCGTTGTTATCTCCAATACCTGATGTGTTGAGCTTCTTTACTCTTCCCCTTACTTTGGGAGGGGTCTGGGGCTTTGGCTGACGGTGAGGTGGATGTTTTTATTTTCGTTTGAAGGAATTGATGTAGGGGAAAAAAGAGACTTTAGAGAACCAAGGGGTCGATCCTTTCCCTTATTTTTTCTGCAGTATAGATTTGACATAAGTTGGAAAAGTAAATCAATGACATGTATTGTGGATATGGAAAAACATCAGGGATACATTTCAAACTTACTCTTTATACTATATTGTTGACACAGTTAACAAGAATGATGTTAGAGTTGCCTCTGTTTATTGTAGCATGCTTGCCTAAGTGCCAAGAAATGCTCAAATGGGAAATATGTTCTTTCCTTATTTGGAAGATGGACTTTGATTAACAGTAGGGTCTGGTGACATACTACTGGATATGTTAGCCATTAGTTTCCCATTAGGGGAGGTTCCTACAGAACTGTTCTATTTGGCGAGGAAAGCCCTTTAAGTGTTTGGCTCATAAAGTTCAACATTTTCTTTTGAATTTTCTTTGTGGATTATCATAAGTTTCACTGATAAGGTCGATGCTGAAAATGACTTATTGTAATCCTGATTTGGACTAACCAATGAATGGTATAAGGACATGCTTAACAGCTTGTGTTACTTGACTAGGTATGCAACTGCAAGTGCACGCTCTGATGGTCTTCTTCTGCTTTGTGGAGGGAGGGATGCCAATAGTGTGGTGAGTGAAATATGTTTTCTTCCAAACATGAAAAAAATGTTTCTTGTGTTGATAACTGTTCCTAAACTGTTTATCAATACCACTTACGTTGGACATAGCAGGCTATGTTACCAATGAAGTTACCTTTTTAACTTGAACAGGAATACAATTCCTCTTCTATATTGTTATATCCCACTGAATTGACACACAGATGTACCCATCTTCTTGATGGTACATGATTCCCCTTTTTGTTACTAAGTTTGTAAGCTGTTGTTAATCACCTTCATGGATATATACCTAAGTGGAGTTACATTCCCCAGTTTTGCATTACTCTCCTTCAGTTATTGCCCGTGTTAGTTTTCTCTCTCCCAACTCACGTGCAGGTCTGATATTTTTCCTTGGGTCAAGCACGTGAAAAAATATTTCCATTGGTGAGTGGAAGTTAGACAGTAAACTAAGTCGTCTAAAGTTTAAGCTGTTAAAGAGGGGGACTTTTATTTACTTAATGTGGGTCAGCAACATTATCAATGGCTGCACTTCCTAGAGTTCTATTTTCCTGTCTCCTCTCCCTCGATCCCTTGTGATCCGTCTTGCCGTCTTGCTCTCACCAGTGTCCCCCTCGAGATAACCGCCGAGTCCAGCTTATCGATTTGCAGCTGTCATACATGACGTGATTTGTCTGACTTTGAGTTTAGTTAAACAATCGTAGACATTAAGAAGCTTTTTTAGGTTTTTGGATATGATCTGCAGTTAACATGTACAGTGGATGTTGGGAACTTGGATTTGAGTATGTGTTCTAGTGTGATGGTTGTACTTATCATTTTCTTTTGCCTTGGTGATTCACAGCCACTAGCAAGCGCATACGGACTGGCCAAACATAGAGATGGGCGTTGGGAATGGGCCATTGCTCCTGGTGTGTCACCATCTGCTAGATATCAGCATGCGGCAGTAAGTGATTCTGATGACTCAATTTCCCCCCGACAAATTGTAAGGTATTAATCAGTCGTAGTTTGTATTCTAGGTTTTTGTTAATGCTCGGCTCCATGTTTCTGGAGGTGCTCTTGGTGGTGGACGCATGGTGGAGGACTCTTCCAGTATAGCTGGTATTTTTTAATGCTGTTTTGTGCAATTGCTCATGGCGACAACTGATATTTCTAAATTTTTTTAATTCTTGTTACCATGGTTTGTTTAATGTTAATCTAATATCTGTTCATTTTTCTTTTTCTTTCTTTCTTTCTTTTATCTGGTGGCAGTTCTTGATACTGCTGCAGGAGTGTGGTGTGACACAAAATCTGTTGTCACCAGTCCGAGGACAGGCAGATACAGTGCAGATGCAGCTGGTGGAGATGCCGCAGTTGAATTGACCAGGCGGTGTAGGCATGCGGCTGCCGCTGTTGGTGACTTGGTATTTATCTATGGTGGTTTGCGTGGCGGTAATGCTAGAAGATAGACATCTTGATTGCTTTCTAATTTGATCTTCAGATGTCAACTATTCTCACATTTTGGAATATGGTCGGAAAACATAATTTTTTTTTTATAAAAAAAAGAATAACTGAGACACACTAAGTTCTATGTCTTTTCTTCATCCCTGGGGTTGTTTAGAATGTGCTGTTTGGTTTGTGTTTATAAGACAGCCCAGCTTTATCCTGGAATAACTTATTCTGGGGTTACTATTCCACCCTCTGGCAGATATAAGTTATTCCGGTTTTTAATCCCGGGATAACTTATCCGAGGATCAGTAACCAAACAAGGGATAATGCGGTGCTAAATTTTTATCCTAGGATTATTTTTGCTTATTCGTCGTAACAAACGACCACCCTTTAAAGCATTAAGATAGAAAAATGGAAATTTTTGGAATGAGTGAGAGCATAGGTCTTGTGTATTTCTTGGTACATTGTTTTGTAATCTATCCCTAGTCCCACTGATTATGGATATACCATTTGTAAGGTAACTGCCGGCTTTTCTTATCTTTTACTGATAAAACCTGTGTACTTTAATCTATACCAATTGAGTAGCTGACTGAGATAGTTATAATAGTTAAAAAACTTCTTAGTGAACAGATACACATTCTAACAAGACTAACTAGTTTTCCACGAGTCACTCTTTTTATGGTTTCTAATAGGTGGATTCTTTGTCTTTCATAGTTTCATCGTGTAATTTGCCATTGTGCCTAGACTGCAAGACACAATGATGCTGATATAAATAATACTAAAAGCTGATTTTGAAGACTGAAACTGATGAAATGTGTGTCCACCTCATCTAAAAGCTTAAGTTGTTAGGAGGACAATATTTATTTATTTTTGTATTGGTTTGTAATACGCCCTCTTACGTGTGGGCCTGATTCTTTTTCTTTGGTTAAATACTCTGAAATTCTTTTTGATAACGGGTTACAAAGAGGTTCGGACTCAGAACCTCATACCATGTAGAACTGTATGGCCATCTGATTGATTAGAAAAAGGTTTGCTCATATATTAGTCTGCAACAGAAACTAGTGTTTTAATTTGCGCGTCTTTTAAGGACCGAAATATTAAAAAGGCATGTCTATTGTCAATGTAAAAGGTTTGATTAGCCCAGAATTTCTTGGTTGACCAACTTTTGCCTGGTGGTATTGCAGCTAGCGTGGACGCTCTTTGTTTGCACCTAGTAGTTAGCTCTCCCAATTTAAGGATTTTAAATAGTGCAGCAGGCCAAAATCTTAGTTAATTTCCTAGCTCTTACATCTTTCCAAGTACTGTAATGACATCTACTCGTATGAAGTATTATTATGATATATACTTGTTTAACAAAGTACTATAATGAAACGTGTGCCTAGGAGAAGTTATTATGAATATGTCTTAGAAACTTTCGTTGAAGTTGCTCCTGATAAAGTGTTGGAGTCTTGGATATGTAATAGAAACTGCGACCATTATTGGAGCCGAAGCAATAATTAGCTGACTTCAGATTAAGATCGTTTCTCGGGTTGTTGCTCTGTCCAAATTATGCAATTAGACTTTCCAAAATATAGGTACCAAAATACTGCCAGATGCATAAGTTTTAGCTAATCTCGTAGCTGTTACATTTTTTCGAGTACTGTAATGACATCTACTTATATTTTTTTGAATAGGATTGACATCTACTTATATAAAACTATTGTTATGAAATATACTTGCTTAACAAAGTACCCATAATGAGTTATGTGCCTCGGAGCAGTTATTCAGATAATTTCCTGGTTTTTGTAATTTTGCTTTTGATGTTAAGAAATGGCTGATGTTTAGAAATCTCTTTCTAGCTAGGTGATGTTTTCGTATTTGTGAGACGGCATCTGAGTTGGTATTTTGGTTGCAGGGGTACTGCTAGATGACTTGCTTGTCGCCGAAGACTTGGCTGCTGCTGAAACAACAAGTGCAGCTTCACACGCAGCCGCTGCAGCTGCAGCATCTAATATACAAGAAGGAAGGATAACCGGAAGGTATGGGTATTGTGATGAAAGAACAAGGGAAACAGTTCCAGAGGCAGTTAATGATGGTTCAGTTGTGTTGGGAAATCCTGTTGCACCCCCTGTAAATGGCGATATGTTTACTGATATAAGCACTGAAAATGCTGTGCTGCAAGGATCTCGGTGAGTTTGCAATTGCATAAGTATAAGTGTACGACGATATATGCTTCTGTTTTTTCGTTTATTGCATCTTTATTTTCTAAATTCCATCCCTCATGGTTTCGTTTGCAGGAAACTCGGCAAAGGTGTTGAATACCTCGTGGAGGCCTCTGCAGCAGAAGCAGAGGCCATTACTGCTGCACTAGCGGCTGCCAAAGCTCGACAACAAGGTAACGGGGAAGTCGAACTTCCGGATAGGGATCGTGGAGCAGAGGCAACACCGAGTGGTGAACAGGCATCTACCTTGATCAAACCTGATTCAAATAATTCTACCCCCACTGGAGTTAGGCTGCATCACCGTGCTGTCAGTAAACCTATGCCTTTTGATATGTTTTCCTATGTTGTGAGGACTTCCAAAATGCTGCTGCACTCATGTCTGGATCCTCTAAAAATACACTACTTTTGGAGGATCCGACACGCATCCGACGACAATTTCGGAGAGTCTGAGCAACATACATATTTTCGTATCAGATTAAATTTGTACATAACTGATTAAATGTTTCTAATGCATCTGCAGGTGGTTGTAGCTGCAGAGACTGGCGGTGCCCTAGGTGGTATGGTGCGACAACTTTCAATTGATCAATTTGAAAATGAAGGCAGGCGAGTAAGTTATGGAACTCCAGAAAATGCAACAGCAGCAAGAAAACTCTTAGATAGACAAATGTCCGTCAACAGTGTTCCCAAAAAGGTATGATGATTTCACTAATGTGCTTCAACTAATTTTGATTAGCAATGAGTACTATGGCATTCCATGACACTTCTACTAAGTGACTGACAAACTTGTATACTCTCCAGTTTCCATCATTGCAATTACATGCCTATCGTGATGTTAATATGCAGGAAAAAGAGCAAATATTGGTTGTAGTTGTAGAGTAATTTCAACACTGCGGTGACAGTACGTGTTTTGTTGAAAAAGCTGCTTCATTTTATTTACTGAAAGATGTTTGAGTCTCTCTCCTCTTTGTTTTCCTCGTCTTTTTCTTTTCTTTCTTTCTTTCTTTCTCCTTTTTCTTGTTTGATATCTTTATTGGGTCTCGACTTGTTTGCTTATGTTTTGTTTCGAGTTTGGCTATCTATTTACCATATTCTCATTTGGTTTCAGAGGATGCTTGTTAGACCTGATTGGTAAAATTTCAACTCATATGTGTGTGTGTCGGGGGATTTTTTTTTTTGGGGGGGGGGGGGGGGGGGGAGGGGG
>ML420021.1:94500-115220 GCA_005239525.1 Nicotiana knightiana | reverse complement strand
TTTTTTTTTTTGGGGGGGGTGGGGGTGGGGGAGGTGGACGTTGGCTTAAAGTTAGAGTTGCTGCCATGTGAGCATGAGGTCATGGGTTCAAGCCTTAGAGATAGCCTCGTATAGAAATGCAAGGTAAGATTGCGTACAATGGACCATAATGTGGTATGACTATTCCCCAAACCCAGCACATAGCGGGAGCATGGTGGACTGAGCTGCCTTTCCCCCCTTTTTCTGTAGTTTGGCTGGCTATCCAGGAGTGTATACATGACAGTATGAGCCAGATAGGGACACAGTGTTTGCATGGTTCTGCAAGCAGGAGAAAGAAAGGTATTATAGACCCTTTTGTTACACAAAAGCTTTTGTATTATAGACCCTTTTGTTACACAAAAAGCTTTCTAGCTTTTTAAATCTCCTCTTTAAAATTCTATTGGGAGAACCTTAACAGCTATCATATAGAGGATAGAGATAAAAAAAATAAGACTTACTAGAGAGGAATTGCGTGGATCTCTCAATAAAAAGTTTAATAATGCCTTTACTTGCACCCAAGGGTGTGACCTAGTGGTCAGTGAAGTGGGTTGAGAACATGAGGATTCAAGTTCAAATTCTAGTGGAGACGAAAACTCTAGGTGATTTCTTCCCATCTGTCCAAGCCTTGGTGGATAGAGTTACCTGGTGCGGGTTGCCGGTGGGAGGTAGTAGGTATCCCCTGGAATTAGTCGAGGTGTCCAAGTTGGCCCGGGTACGACTATTATAAAAAATAAATAAAATAACGCCTTTATTTGGACAGAGTATATGCCTTCTGTATATGCCCTACCTTTTCTATTTTCAAATGAACATAGCTGAATTTATCTGTACAGAAAAAAGGGAATATCCCATTAGCAGCCCTAAGTTGACAAGCCATAGGAAGGCAGATGGGAAAAAGGCCTACATGGAGCCTCTCTTGCTCTCTATTGGTGATGTATGCTTGTATTGTGCTCAGCTGTGGACTTGTGGTCGAATTTCTCTCTCCAACTTTTCGTATGATATTTGTTGATCTTTGTCGTTGGTTATCTTATCTTTTTGTGCTTTTATCATGCTATAATGTTAGTGCTCTTTCTCCTCATCTTTGATGAAGTATTTGTTAATGATTTTGCTTCAGCTTACTGCCTTTTTAAAGTAAAGGATGGACCTCCCTTGTGATGGACTGAAGATAAGTAACAAAGACTTGGATATGGAGACTTGGGTTTCTATAGACTGGGATGTGATGCATTGGGAATTGGGACAGGAAATTGAACTGTTATGTATTTTTTCGTTCTTCCCCTGTATGGGATTTTTTATTAAACATAGGGGAAGATGGGGAAATTTACTAAAAAAAGAAAAGATTTTCCTGTTTTTTTGGGTTGTGGGGGGGGGGGGGTATGTTGAGATAGTGAATCTAACTCAATGAATATTCTCCTTATTGTCCTCCTACTACCATTGGGATGCCGATGTCTTACTCTTGATTACACATTCATGATGGGGACTCTTTTGCCCTTTGTTGGTTTTATTGTACTAAGAATTTTAACTCTCCTCTTTCTATTTTTTGCCAAGAAATATCAGTTAACCACCCTAAACATTTTGGAGTCAGCTTGGTAAGAGATGCTAAATGTAGGGCATCATCATGCCGGTAAAAGAAAAAGAAAATTGCGTATTGGGCACATGAAATGCAAGGAATATCAGATTGCAGATTTCATTTTAATCTATGTTTAATTGGTGAAAGCATGAAGCAGGGAGATGGGAAAAGTCCGAAGAAAGTTTACAAGCTTAAACTCAAACAGATTCGGCTTATTTATCTTATCAAGGGAAAAGAATTACGGGAAGTCGGTAATAAAAAGAGTTTCTAGGAAAATTCCCGGTCTCTAACAAGCTGAATGGAGAAGTGGGGAAACTTGGAGAAAGGTACTTTAAAGTGAAGAAAACATAAAAAATATTAGGTTTATCATGCCTGCTTTATTTTATGATATAGGAGGATTAGAAAGGTGGGATGTGAGGAAGCTTTTGGGGGAGAGGGGAGAGATATGGGAAGAGGTGTGTAGAGAAGACATCTGGAACTGTCTCCTTGATTACATCTGAAGTACTGGCCACATAACTATCCTCATTCCCAAATAAGTTGGCGTAGGCTATATGAATCCATACTGACCAGGTATCTGTATTGTGAGATCATCATGAATTGGTTAGTTTTACGCTGGGTGCTGGCTGCCAGCCTACTATGACCCTCCTTTATCCGGGCTTGGAAAGGACAATGTGAGCAAGCTCACACACATGGAGTTAACTATTGTCAATACCTGAAAAAAGAAAACACTCTCTCTGCTTGAATGAGTATCTGTTTGTAGCTTTGGCTGATATATCTTTTATTATAAAGGACAGCTGCTTTTTTGGTTTTATTATATTTTTCTTGTCCTTACCGTTTCAGGTGATTGCCCATCTTTTGAAACCTCGAGGTTGGAAGCCGCCTGTCAGACGGCAATTTTTCTTGGATTGCAATGAGATAGCTGATCTTTGTGATAGTGCAGAAAGAATATTTTCTAGTGAACCTAGTGTTTTACAGCTAAGGGCTCCTATTAAGATATTTGGTGACTTGCATGGGCAATTTGGGGATCTCATGCGCCTTTTTGACGAGTATGGTTCCCCATCAACTGCTGGGGACATAGCGTAAGTGCCTTGACTCAATCCTGCTCCATATTTCTTGTTTTATCCAAGGGTGCCCTTTCAACATCCTATGGCTCCGTTCCTTTTCTGTGAATTTGCCACTCTTTTATATGCATAAAGTATACGGGGAACGACAGTCCCAGTATACCTTTACACAATATTGAGAATGAATGAAAATCACCCTTTTTTTTTGTCATCTAAAATTAGCTCTCGCTAAAAGCGTGCTGGTAATTATGGAACACATGCATTGGTTGCTCTTTGTAGAGAGTCATTTTTTGTTTGAGCTTCTGAGATCCTCTACTTTGTATACATCTGTATGTGGGAATTTCCCTTTACATTAATAAACTATATACCTTGTCAAAAAAAGCCTGATAAGAGCTACCTAAAGATATATAGCCTTCCCAAGACATGCTAAGAAAAGGGGAAGAATTTAATGAGGAGTGAGAAATCCAACGAAGTACTTTATAATAAGGAAAATGTAAGTACTTTTAAAATTAGTTTGAAATAAGGATGCCAATGTTGCAAAGCGTTCTGGACAAACTTGCACCAGATCAAACAACATTTCGAGGTCAATGAAATAACTAAAAGCATATGCTTACCAGATGTAACCACTCTTTGCATGTTATCAAGCTTGCCCATAATATTTATCTTTTTACCACCTTAAAGTGCAGTTTCAAAGTCTCGTTTTCTCCTGTAGGAGAAACCTTACATATGCCATGCTGGGGTATTGGTGTGGAAATTTGCTTCATCTGATCTTTTTGAGCTATCAAAGTTATTGGGTATCCAAACATATAGTAACTTAAGCCTTGTATACAAGTACAGCAATGTGATACTTTATCGGAATGCTACAGCTGGAAAAAATGGTGGTCAGAGCAGAAAGGACCACATCTTTTTTTGGGTGAAAGGAAGACTCTCGAGCAAATTCACATATAACAGTGACTTGATATGAAGTGACATAAAGAAGTGTTGTTTATGAGCAGGTGTTCCTAGATGAACATAGCAGCAGGAATCTGTAGATGAAAAGAACCTACTGTGCTGTGATTTGATGAGCACAAATAGTAGGATACGAGGCAGACCCCAAACCTTTGCAAGAGAAATGTACAGCCATATGAACAAAGGCTTGTCAAAAGGCATTCTAGGTGTGGAAAATACATAAAAATAGAAGAAAGTCGAGGAAATAGGAGGAGTACCATGGCTATGCAAATATATTTCAACATAGATGAGAGTAATTGAACATTTTGTTGGAAAAGGTAGTAGCCTAAAATACCGTAGTTGGAAGAAATAGGCTGAATAGTTCGAAAAGGTTGAGTTATGCACAAGTTATAACATGGCACCACATTTTGGTGAATTAGATAGTGCATTAGAGAAATGTTTCTTTTGGCGTAGGGTGCAAAAGGGAAGCTATATTTTATTAGCGATATAACTCTAAGATGATGCATTCTTTAAATCAGAAATAGATTACAAAATAGTCCTCTTAACTAAGAGCCTAATATTAGCTGTGGAATTCATAGATGAACATAGAAGCAGGAACCTTTGGATGAATATAGCCTACTATTTGATGAGCACAACTTTTTAGAATACAGAGCAGAGACAAAGCCTTGTGAAGAGAAAGGTACGACTTTGAGCTCTTGAAAAGGCATTGTTGGTATGGGAAATACGTTAAAGTTGAAAAGACTAGAGGAAATAGGAGGGGATACTGCCGTTATCCTTCAAATAATCAACAATATGGACGACAGACTAATTGAGAATATTGTTGAAGTAGTAATTACCAGCAATTGGAAGAAATAGGAATAGAGTCCGAGAAGAATGAATTGCGGACTAAAAGTCAGAATAAAAGCAAGATTTGGTGGTGCAAGCTGTTACATCCGACAAGTGTAGGTATCACACACTCTTACCACCAAAGATTAGAGCAGATGAGCTTATTGAGTGTTATTGTGTTGGGATTTAAACCTAAGATCTCTAGGTTGCTATTATGCCTCTGCCTCAATCACTCAGCTTTTTCCTTAGAGACAGACATACTCAATATTTATTTGGGTTGTGTTGACAGATAGAGTCGAGGAAGAACAGCTTGGATGTTAAAAACTGA
Organism: Nicotiana knightiana; assembly: GCA_005239525.1. Lineage (NCBI taxonomy): Eukaryota > Viridiplantae > Streptophyta > Magnoliopsida > Solanales > Solanaceae > Nicotiana > Nicotiana knightiana. Next base: position 110,476 of record ML420021.1, on the reverse strand, counting down.
TATCTCGGTGTGCTCACTGAGCGCATACTACACGGTAGTGCACAGAAAAGTACAACATAAAGGACCAGCATGGCCAAACTTTAATTCAACTTTCAAATCTGGAGAAAGAGCCGGATTTCTAAAATTTGAGATGGGTGGAGAAGGTATCATCTCAGATGGAGCGAGCAGGTAAGGGACCGAAGATATCAGGAAGTATGGAGGGAAGTCCAAAGGAAATAAATAGAGGGTGAAGACTATAATAGAAGTTGGAGGTTCAAAAGTAAAACAGACACCAGTTCAAGTATATTGCAAAAAAAAGTTTATTATCTTGTAGATGGAAAAAACTTTTGCTCCTGAATTTTGTAAATGAAGTTGGAGATTATATGTTATCATGATTTTCAAATGTCAGTACTGATTTGAAAAAATAAAATGTTAGTATCAACCTGTCATTTTAAATGCATATCCTATTTTTGATGTTATTAGATCCCTTCTTAGACTCTTGTAATTTAGTGGTAGTTTTGCTTTCCCCTCTTTGTGTTCTGTTTCTCTTCTACCAGGACTACCATTCTTGGATTGATCATCTTAATCACATTAGTTCTTTTCATGTTAATTTACAGTAAGGGGTCGTTCGGTTACGGGGATAAGGATACTAATCCCGTTATAGAGTTTGAGATTGTATTTATCCCATGTTTGGTTAGGGTATTAGCTAGCACCAATATAAATTTTATACCAAAATGATGGTATCCCATATAGAAGGTGGGATAGCTAACCATCAACCAAACATTGAATAAATTTAATCCTTTACCTTATCCCACCTTATCGTGCGTAACAAACGACCCCTAAGGGTTGGCACTATTTAGTTTGGCTTTCAGAAGAAGGAAGGGAAGACCCACAACACGGAGAGTTGCCGCCAAGCTCTTGTGTCTGTTACATGGGAACAGAGAAATAGAAGAGCGTTTAAGGGGGTTGAGAATGATTCTGTACATTTGAGGGATAGCCTCTTGTCTTCTAGTTTCTTTTTTGGTGCACTCATGAGGTGATTCGATTATACAGATGACTAGATGACTTTTATAGAGAATTATGCTTTTTATTATAGGTTCTGTATACAGGGAGTTTCCCGAAAATCAATAAGTTCTTTTACCTTATAGAACAAAGGTGCAGTTAGTGTGGTTTTAGTTTATTCCGATGCTGATTTTGTTGTATGACTCTTGCATTTTTTTGTGTATGATCATCAGGTACATCGATTATCTCTTCTTAGGAGATTATGTTGATAGGGGCCAGCACAGCTTGGAGACCATGACTCTTCTCCTTGCTTTGAAGGTACCTGTTTTATGTGAATGTTTGTTGTGCTTTTACTTTCTGAATTAATCAATTGATTTTAATGCCGATAAATGGTTGCTTTAGGTTGAGTATCCCCACAACGTTCATTTAATTCGAGGGAACCATGAAGCGGCAGATATCAATGCGCTTTTTGGCTTCCGAATTGAGTGCATTGAACGCATGGTATGATATCATTTACTGGGAAAAAACTCCTTCAGTTTCCGAGTTAGCTACTGATGTTCATATCTGGAACAGGGTGAGAGAGATGGAATCTGGGCTTGGCATCGGATCAATAGGTTGTTCAATTGGCTTCCTCTGGCAGCACTAATTGAGAAAAAAATAATCTGTATGCACGGTGGTATTGGAAGGTCAATTAATCATGTAGAACAGATAGAGAATATACAGCGTCCTATCACCATGGAAGCAGGGTCGATCATTTTGATGGATTTGTTGTGGTCAGTCTCGTCTTTTTTTTTCTTCTGTCACTAATTTAAACGATCTCCTACTTTCTCACATTAATCTGTGTATCCAGGTCTGACCCAACAGAAAATGATAGTGTTGAAGGATTAAGACCAAATGCAAGAGGTCCTGGATTGGTTACTTTTGGGGTGAGTAATTGTCTTTTGGTATCTTCTTTCAGGTTAATGAAATTAATTTTCACTTAAGCAATTTTAGAATTTAATGTTTTGGAAGCTGTTACATTCTTCTTCAGTTGAATAAACTGTATTACCTTACGAAGGACCTAGTACAGAAGGAACTGACATTTGAACCAAAAAGTCAGCCTCCAACTGCCCTCCATTATTATTATTTTGTCATATTGCTAGGCTGTGTTTTTTTAATTCTTTCTAAGTGCAATTTCTTTGAGGATCATTTGTTGTCCTGCCATTTGCGATAATTCTACCTTTTAGCTTAAGGATTTGAGCAATTTATATCTTTTTTTTCAATTTCTCCCTTTCAAGACAATTGCACTCATGAGTCCTTCAAATGGTATATTGGTTGAGTCAGTTGGGGGTCCAAAAGGTTCTTATAGTTATCGGGAATGTCTTCCGTTGTCTGCTGAATTCTGGTTTGTTAATCATAGGTTATTCTTATATAAGGTGTTTGGTTGCGTGCAGTTTCTCTAGCTTTTCCTGTGCCCTCATGTATTTCCCTCTGTGCAGCCTGATCGTGTGATGGAATTTTGCAACAACAATGATCTTCAACTAATAGTGCGAGCGCACGAGTGCGTGATGGATGGCTTTGAACGATTTGCTCAGGGTCATTTAATTACTCTTTTTTCAGCCACCAATTACTGTGGTATGTTATAATTATAGATCTTTGGAAGGTTTTCTACTCAAGTAGTGGTTTTATCTTCATGCAAATATTTGCCAGGTTTCTCTCATATAAAACTTATTACTGCAGGTACTGCTAATAATGCTGGTGCAATCTTGGTATTGGGTAGAGATCTTGTTGTGGTTCCTAAACTTATTCACCCATTGCCACCAGCATCACCTGAAAATTCACCTGAGCGTATGGAAGACACTTGGATGCAGGTTCATTATTTCTCGATCTTTTACTTTGACTCCAGACATATTTGCTTCGATTTATGTTAATCTTGTTTACATTTATTTGTTGGAGTAGGAGCTAAATGCTAACAGACCACCTACGCCAACTAGAGGTCGTCCTCAAACTGCCAATGATCGAGGTTCTCTTGCTTGGATTTAGATAGTAGTGAAGATTGATTCCTACACTTCAGGCTCATGCTAACGTCGGGGAATTCCAGTTATATGTACATAGCATGATGCCATTTCGAAAATGGCAGAGTTATAGATATCTTCTGAAGAGATGAGGCTTCGCTGCCATAGGGGTCTTCGACAGAATTGACAGGCCTCAGACACAGCAAGATTGGATTCACAGGTTGCAGGCGCACCCGTTCATCTTGCTGGAAGCAGTTGGGGGTATAAAATTGCCCTTTGTATATTGAGCCAAGGCAGGTAGAAGGAATTAGAGTCTTCCCCACGTTATCAAGGGTCTGTAGTGCTGGATTTTGTTTTATTTATTTAACTTTTCCGTTAGTGATATATATGTTTTTCCTCGTTTAGATGTATTATTTTTGTCTATGGTAAAAGAGGACTTGCGGTCCCCTATAATACTATTGGTGAGATATATAATCTTGAAATCGTAGTGGGAGTTCTTGTATCATAGAGAGTGTGTGTTTGTGTAATTTGTGATGATACCTTGTACAATGTAAGTACTTTTGAAGAAGAGAAGCTTTCTATCACAAGACAATGAGAAAGAGGAGGAATAGCTGATTATTTTTCTCTTTTATTTTCTATGTTACATCTTCCCCAGAAGTTTTCATTGAGCTGAGGGTTTTCGGAAACAACCTTTCTACCTCCACGAGGTAGGGGTAAAGTTTGCGTAACACACCGCCCTCCATAGATTGTGAGATTTTATTGGGTATGTTGTTTGTTGTTGGAAGTTACATTTTGATTGCATCCAATTTCCTTTAGACCAGAATTACTTTGTGCTAACAGTTATGTTGCAAATTAGCCTTAGAATGAAAAATTGTTCCTTATATTTGGGGTAGGCTTAAAATTATAACTTAAGGGGTCGTTTGGTTGGGGAGCAAGTTACCCTGAATTTAGAATGATGGGATCATAATATGTTACTTAAATAATAAAGGGATTATTTTGTGAATACATTTTAATTGGAGGATGTTTGGTTGGACTAAAAATGAGATCCACGGGGAATAATACAAAATGTGTTTGGTATATACTAGGTAAGCTGAATAAACTTTTATATTCAATTTTGACCTTGAATTATTTAAAGACTTTGGGGGAATGACCTTGGAGAAGGGCATCTTTGTCATTTAGTATTTATTCCGGATTTAATTAATCCTGAAATTATTATTTCATCCAATGTGAGATAGGATACTACCCAATTGTGGGATTAATTAATCCCGAATTCAAAATTTAACTAAACGCGAGACTAAATAATTTTATACTATCTAATTCCGGAGTTATTTTCCCTTATCCAACATATCAAATGACCCAAACTATATATTCCTGAGCAGTTTTGAAAGGTGAGCATTTTTAGCCTGCATCAAATATATAACAAACTTTCGCTTTAGATTAAATGAGAACTTTGAAAAGAGGATCTAAATAGGAAGACCAGAAAAGTTTCATCAGAAATAAAAATCACAAATACCAAAAGCTGCACCAAATATCAAATAGCAAAAAAAAAAAAAAAAAAAAAAAAAATTAAAATAAAGAAGAAGCAGAAATCACATCTTAAAAACTATTCCAAATTAACTATAATAATTAGGCACAAATGCAACCAAACAAAAGAGAAAGCCCCGACCAACAAGAGTTGTGGTAGAGTGGTAAGTATTCCTTCATCCTTCACCATAGATCTCGGGTTCGAGTCCCTGAGTAGAGTGTCACCTTTGTTAGGGAGCGCTTTACCCCCAATGTGGGACTTCCCGGCGAGAATCCGGATTTAGTCGGGCCCCAATATGCGTATCGGACACCGGGTGGGAAATCAAAAAAAAGAAAAAGAAAAAGAACAGAAAAGAAAGCCCCTAGTTCAAGCCAAGGTTGTCTGCCCATAATGTTCATAACGTGTGCTGGAAATGAGTTCGGCTGAACCCAATAACTTTGATCTAAACTATATATTTATCTTAAACGATTATATATAAAATAGGTACAAATTATTAATTTAGAATCTAATAACTTAAAAAAATTATAATCCCGAACCCATAAACTTATGGCCCCGTCTCTGATTACGTGTCCTATTATTAGTTTGGAAACGTAGTCTAGGAATCTAATTCTTTATCTGCATGGCTCTCATGCATTCTCGTAATAACTATACTTTTATATCACAAATCACAGGAAATTAAAGCTGATAAGGAAAAAGGAAAAGATGAATGTTTCTTCAAATATTCTGGGCATTTTCTCTTCACTTTATTTCTTTCTGTGCCACCAAATCATATTATCCGATCACTGTAATAATTGCCTAAAGAAGAAGTTCTTTTATATGAGGATAATAAAGGTGGAAATTTTGATAGGGGCCGATTCAAAATTTTAAATTAGTTGTCGCATAGTATTATTTATTGGCTATTGTTCTTTAATTTATAATAAGGTAATAGAATTAAAATTTGAAATTTATAAGTTTTGAACTTGCCGTTGAACTCATAGTAGGTTTTAGTTATCTTCACTCTTTCCTCGTTGTTTTCTCCCATCATCTTTTATTCCACACTTCCCTCCTCTCCTTCCCTTTTTATTTTTTATTTTTTTTATACCATTCTCCATTCACAAAATGGGCATATATAGTTTGGTGGAGGCGAAGTTAACATTTTGAGTTTATGAATTTTGCATTCTAATAAAGACAGTTTACTGGATTTTCGATAAATTAGTTACACATATTAAGTGCATTTTAACAAAAATATAAAATTTGAGTAAAAACTACTAAGTTCTGCCGCGCGAACCCGTAATCAATGCACTTGCTCCGCCCCTAGCTAGGAATATAAAGGTTCATCCATACCGTACATATATGATCAAATTTATACTTGAGTCTCTTGACCTTTTTATGTATTTACTTTCTTATATTTTGAATCTTTTTAGTACGCACTTTGATTCTGCATTACACCAAGGCCAAAAGGTGAAGTGTTTCTTAATGAAGAAGTGTTCCTTTGATGACGTCATTTGAATATGAAATTTCATGCAAAAAGATGATATTTAATATATGTAAAATAAATCAATCATCAATCGTCCATTAAGAGGCCATTTGTAACATGCTTGGCCTCAAAGGCTAAAGACATGACCACACAACTAGTTTTAGTNCCCCCCCCTCTTTCGCCCCTTTTGTGAAATCTCATTCGTTGTTTGGTGAGTTATGCTGCGATTTGGTATTCCAAATTTAGTGATCTAATTAATTTAAATTTATATCGAGTTAGTTATTAAGAGCGGTAAAATGTTCTTTACGAAAAAATATTTTATTTTCAAGTATTCACGACACCCTCGGTGGTGATGGACTTAATTAAAAGATGCAATATTAAATGTTGAGATTGTTTACTTTGAAAATTGTATTAATAATTATATTTGATTTTGTGGTTCTAAAAATATGTAATTTATTTTAATACTAGTTGTTAGGCAATAGACGCCAAGCATGAACAAGAAAAGTAAGATAAGAATATATGAGAATAGTGGTGTTCAAACCAAGCTGTTACTAGGCTAGGCCTCGAGTTCGCTGGAATTGGGCCTCGAGGTCGAATTGTAACGCTCAATAGCGGGTGGTCGATGAAGGGATAACAATATTGGAGGCCTCAAGGATGACCCTTTATGATGAATAATGAACAATAAGTGAAGAACAATTAATGAACACAATGAATGAAAGTAATAAATCAATGAAATAATTGCGTAGCACGGTTAGGCAAGAGAGCAGAGAATGTTCTTGTTGTATTGAATATTTATTGTCTTTATAAAATGACAAGGGCTCCCTTTACATAGGAGGGGGAAATCCCAACATAGTACATGTACAATTATGACAAGGTAATGCTATTGGTACAACTATTTAATGCCTCAGTACAGACTTGTACTATTCTTGCAGACTTGGTCAACTCTAATCACGTGCCCTTGAGAATTTCCCGTCTTTCCATGACGGTCATCGATTTATACTGCATCGAGGTCGAACACAGGGAACCTTCGATATGCTCCCTCGAGGGATGCACCTCGGGACCAAGCTTCGAATTCTGTCCCGAGCTTCTCGAGGCCGGGCGTGGAATGCCACAATGTATACAGATAGTCCCAACGTTTCTTAGAATGAAATGATATGGAATGGTCTCGAATTCTCGCCTCTTCGGTTTTCCCATTATGACGTCAGCCATGTGAGATCATTAAATGATGTGACAGAAAGATTGTATAGAAGTCTTTGTGAGCACGATTCTCAAAAAGCCCACAACCCACCATTGGTCTCCCTTTCGACTCCTCCGATACACTTTAAGTGACTCTTATAAATACTTCAATTCCCTATCTTTTAAAATTTTACAACATCTTCAAACTTTCAAATCTTTGCTAACAGTTTCCTGTCTTCATCCTTCTTCTGTGTTCTCCTTTTCATCAGCTTTCTTTGAAACTTTGATATAACCATGGACAAAACTTCCAAAACAGTCTCTCAAAAAGAGGAAGCCCCTACTTGGTCACGCTCATCTAAGATTAAAACAAAAGCTCCTACCCGTATTGAGGAGTGTATTCCTGGGCCCTTCGAGACATCCTCTGATCTTAAAATTGATAAACCTCCTTCGGTACCGGGCCTATGTGAGCCCATGTCTCGGTACATAAGATTACTAACCGATGCAAAGAGGGTAAAGATAGATTGCCACTGGGGAGAGGCGGTGCAAGTGGAAATCCCTTCTTCGGAAGAAAGCATAATTACACACAAAGCTGGTTTCCTCAGCGTATATACGTAGCCTTTTACCTTGGGTCCCGTAGATTCTTCTTCTCCAGATAGATCAGGCGATCCTCAATTTTTGCCATCAATATCGAGTGACGCTTGGTCAAATTAATCCTTCTTTCTAGAGAATTGTCTATTTGATCAGACATTTATCTAACATGGTCGAGGGGATGTCTTTTACCCTCGACCATTGATTAGATTGTACAACCCTCGTCTCTATCGATGGGCGCTAGTCAAGTTGCAGCACTGAGCCACCAAAGCATTCTTTTCCTGTATTGATGAAGATAAAGACCAGGGGTGGATGAGCCGGTATGTTCGAGTCAGGACCTTGGACCTCATCCTTGCCGAGCAGATGCCATTCCCTGAGGAGAGAAATATGAGACGTAAGTGTCATTACATTGAGCATGTTTCATCATATGAATGCCTTCCTTTACCCGTTTTGAACTAATCCCTTTCTTTTCGAATTGATTCTGTTCTGATTGTGTAGCCACCATGTGGTTTCCAAGCGCGTTCAGGGACCTCCCGGGTTAGGTTAAACTCTTGGAGTCCACCTCCTCGTACGATAAGCACGTTTGGCATGATTTGGCCAAGACGCGATGGTAGGCCAAAAATCATGGTAACCCCTTACCACTGTTACTTATAAGTTCCTCATGAGTAGACTTGTTGTTGTTTTAGACTTCAATACCACACAAGAAGATATGTTACTTTGTGTGGTACTCAATTTTTGAGTGTTGTCTCAGTAGAAGAACCTGGTTCTTCTTGATGTTCCAACTACTACTGTTGCGGAATAATAAAAAGCAGTAAATTAAAAACACATAGATTTTTACGTGGAAAATACCTGGCTCAAAAGTTAAAAAAAACCACGACCTACTCCTCAGTAGGATTTGCTCAACTCTTCACTAAAAACTCTGAACCAAACGGACTTACAAAATAAACTCTTTTGTAATCCTAGGACTAACTCTAATCCCTTTGTAGTAACTAGCCTCTAGCTAATTTCTACATACCTCAAGTTAGAGTACGTACATATTATAATTGCTTCTATGAAAGTTGAAAGATACAATATTAGAAACTCCTACTACAATCAACTAGACTCAATAATCAATCAGATGGAACTGTAGCCTTTGCATCGCAAAATGATTCTGCTAGCAAAAATAACTCTGAGAATTTTGCTTTCAGACTTTGATTTACTTCAGCTTTGTGCGTGTTGAATTCCAGCAGAAATACATCAAGTATTTATAGAGTCAGTCATTGAGCATGTCTTCCAATTCTAGTTCAACTCTACCTGGGTGAACCAATTCGAACCAAACTCAACTTCCTTTCTTTTGTTACTTTCCTTGTTGAATCCGACTTTAATTAGTTAGATCAGTTTGCAACCTTTTCGAATTAGGAGACGATCTCTTGGTTCATTGATATTTCATATTCAAAACATCTCCTAAGCATATACGGTTCATGTGCCAGCTAGTTAGTTTAAGATGTGTGCTCTGATGGACCTGGTTCAACTGGTCAGCCTTTTGTCAATCTTCAAAACTATGCAGTGACATAGGTCAACACTTCTTAGCGATATGTTTGATATTTTATGCTTGTGCAGGCCTCGGGGAAGTCATTTTAATGAGACCGCCTCCTCCTGGTGAAGAAGAGACCCAAAGACCTGCCAAGGATAAAAAAATAAAGGAGGAAGCGCCGGCGGAGTCCCCGAAACCCAAGAGAGCTAAGGCTCGAAAGCCCAAGACCGATGCTACGGTCTTAATTTCGACGCCTGCGGACAGTCTTCATGCTGAAGACGAAGATGATGAAAGTCTCCCACTGGTGCATATGGCAAGACGGAGCAGTGATGCTTCGAAGGTTGATGGTCAGAAGACTGCTGAGTCGGATCAGTTTGCAACCTTTTCGCATTAGGAGACAATCTCTTGCTTCATTGATATTTCATATTCAAAACATCTCCTAAGCATATACGGTTCATGTGGCAGCTAGTTAGTTCAAGATGTGTGCTCTGATGGATCTGGTTCAACTGGTCAGCCTTTTGTCAATTTTCAAAACTATTCAGTGACATGGGTCAACAAATTTCCCCTTTTTGATGATGACAAACTCTAAGCTTAATCCTGTATACACTTCAAAGAACTTTGTATTGTTTTAAGCATTAATCATAGAGAATCCAGGCTCATTAGGTTATAAATATCACTTTAAACTTTAAGAATATTTTTGAAAAGTTCAGCACAAACTATCTTCCCCCTTTTGGCATCATCGAAAAGTTTGCAAAATGATATACTTACCAGTTTTACTAATTATTACTCATGGCCATTGAGGCAACTACAGGTGCAAAGCATGATTAATCAACACAAGAAACCAATAAATGTTAGCTAACTCAGAAATTGAGACAGGTCAATAACTTAAAGCAAAATCCATTGATAAGTAACGATAATCAATCACCATACAGAAAAACAAAAACAATCCAACCACGAGCAAAAAAATAAAATAAAAAGAACTGAAATTGATAACTGGTCTTAAGATGGGTTTTGGTGTCTCAGCCATGCCTGGAGCAGGTTGCTCCTCCTGTTGGACTAGGTCCAACTCAGTCTTTTCAATCTTAATAGCCTCAACAGGCTCTCCAACTTTTGCTTTTCCTTTTGCTGCCCTCTTCTTCTTGCTCTCCTTCAGGCCTTCTCTAATTTCTATTCTTCTTCTCTCAGAGTGCTACGAGTAGCTCTAACTTTTGGAGCAGAAACATCAGCAACTTCAAAAATTTTCCTTTTCTTTGAAGGAACTGAGTGAGTTGCCTTCTTGGGTTTCTGACTCTTTCTTCTCTTGGAGTTATAAGACTCCCCCAGTTTTTTCAACCTTTCAGCCAATGTTTCTTCCCCAGATGAACCGGGTTCATCTGTACCTTTCTTCAGACTTGCAAGACCTGCTGCAGCTTCCTCAACTATGCTTCCCCCCAAATTAGTGACTTTTTATCCCACGGTTTCAGGAATGGGACCACCGATAACCAGCGTGGCACCATCCTTCCTAGATCCCCTCACATCTTCTTCTCCCTCTCTCTCAAGAATTATTTCTTTTCTCCCATCCTTATTCCTTCCAGGTATTTCGACATCAATAACAGACCCTACCAACACGAATCTTTTATCAACAGAAGTAAGTTCAGAATCGATTTCAAGATTACCTTTTTCAGAATTGGTTGAACCGGGTGCTTCTTCCTCATTAGATGATTTAAATGATTCAATGGATGAATCTGACTTATTACTTTTGTCTGCTTTAATAAGGTCCTCCAAGAATTTTTCCCTATCCCCAGAAGCAACAGATTTCCGGGCAAGAACTTTAACACGACGATTCTTGGGGGTAGGAGTAGGGTTTGGAGTGGGTCCAAGAATGAGTGCGTTTTCAGGGGATGATGGAATTTCTGGTGATTCGGAGTTGTAAACAGATGGAGAATCTGAGACAGATTCAGAATGTCCTCTATCGTAATCACGATTTGGTGAGGAATTAGACGAAGAAGCTGGTGGAGGTGAAGACATTTTTATGCTTTGTTAGGAGAAAAGGACGAGTTACAAGTTTTGGGTTGTGTAATATGAGTTAAACTTGGTATGAAGTTAGCTTTATGAAGAGAGGAGTAATGGTTGCCTTTTACAACATATGGCCATTAATTTTACAATGGATAAATTTTTTTTATTCAAGTGAAAGTCTAATAGTTGTAGGAGTGTCATTGATTTGACGGTTGAGAGTTCCCTATTTCTAGGCTAATTGAGTGTTGATGTGACTCCTTGGAACGAGTTCATTTATGGATTAGTACAAAGACTTAGGAATGAACCAAATATAGATAGAATCCTGCTCATGTGTGACTGTAATTGAATTACTATATGGAGATGAGTACGTACCTTGTCAGTCAGATGAATCATCATAGATGAACCAGGTTCATCCTGTTAGAAATCTTTAAATTGCCTCAATTTACAAAGATATATAAACATTATTAGTGTCCAGGGAATCATATTAATACATGGCACAAGAGTATGGCAATAAAGGCATGATGCTGAGCAATTATTAATCTGATTAAGTACCTAATTAAAATTTTCTAGCCAAAAAAAAAAATCATTTATATAATTTTTTTTTCAATCAGGTGATCTTAATCATCCCTAATTCCAGCCTGTTTCTCTCAAAATGCTCCCTACTAAGTGCTTTAGTGAATATATCAGCAATTTGATGATCAGTAGCACAAAATTCGATTGAGATAATTCTTTTTTCATAATTATCCCTTAGGAAATGGTGTCTAACATCTATGTGCTTAGTCCTTTTGTGATGAACCAGGTTCTTCATCATACTAATAGCACTAGTATTATCACAAAATATAGGAATGCATTCCACATTAATACCAAAGTCCATGAGGAGTTGTTTGATCCATAACAACTGGGCACAACATGAGGCTGCAACCACATATTCAGCCTCAACAGTAGACAAGGATACTGAATTTTATTTCTTGGTAGCCCAAGACACAAGGCATGAACCCAAAAAGTGAGCCATACCTGAAGTACTTTTTCTGTCAACCAGGAAATCCTGCATAATCAGCATCAACATATCCTACAAGGTTGAAATTACTACTTTTAGGATACCAAAGGCATAAATCAGTGGTGCCTTTCAAATATCTCAAAATTCTCTTTACTGCAGTGAGGCGGGACTCCTTTGGATTTGCCTGAAACCTAGCACACAATCCCACGCTGAACACAACATCAGGTCTGCTGGCAGTGAGATGCAATAGAGGCCCAATCATCCCTCTATATAGCTTCTGATCAACAGATGAACCAGGTTCATCCACATCCAATTTTGTAGTTGTGGCTATGGTTGTGTCTATTTCTTTTGAGTCTACCATTTTAAACTTCTTGAGAAATTCTTTCACATACTTTTGTTGGTGGATCATTGTTCCATTTGTATTTTGCTTAATTTGCAAGCCTAAGAAAAAGTTTAGCTCACCCATCATACTCATCTCAAACTCATTTTCCATTAGCACAGCAAATTCCTTGCTCAATTTCTCAGAAGTTGCTCCAAATATGATATCATCTACATATATTTTCACAACTAGGAGATCCTTACCTTTTTCCTTTAAGAACAAGGTACTATCAATTTTGCCTCGTTTGTACCCATGTTCTAGCAGGAATTTTATAATCGTTCGTACCATGCTCTTGGTGCCTGTTTGAGACCATATAGAGCCTTATCAAGTTTGTATACGTGGTCAGGTGACTCCTTGCTTTCAAATCCTGGAGGCTGCTTGACAAATACATCTTCCTTCAGATATCCATTTAGAAAGGCACTCTTAACATCCATATGAGAAAGAGTGAATTCCATGTGTGCAGCAAATGCTACAAGAAGTTTGATTGCCTCCAGTATTGCTGCAGGGGAAAGGTCTCATCATAGTCAATTCCTTTTTCTTGACAATATCCTTGAACAACTAATCTTGTNGGCTTCCCCAATGTTCTTTGGCTCGATCATGGATAGAAAGGCATCAAACGCACACAGATTCTTCAAGGATGATCTTGTTTTGATTCCAGATGCCAAATCTGTTATGATGTTCTTAAGAGGGCGAGAACTTTGATATCTGTGTGGATTAAGTACCAGTTGTTCATTCCTAGATGATTCCATTATGTCTTGTTGCTGTAGAGCAGGATCAGGTCCAGGTTGCATATGTTGAGTTCCCCCTGTCATGATGCTTAGGGTAGTTGAACCTGGTCCGTCACCTGTTCCACCTTTCATGCTTGCTTCAGTGTGATCACTTCTTCTTACCAGTCCAAGCTCCTCATCTTCAGGTTCCTGTCTCTCAGCAATAATGTTAGTTTCATCAAAGACAACATCTATACTTTCTTCTACACACATAGTTATTTTATTATACACTTTATAAGCTTTACTATGTGATGAATATCCCAAGAATACTCCCTCATCACTTCTGGGGTCATATTTTCCTAGGGAATCTTTGCCATTATTGTGTACAAAACACTTGCATCCAAAAGCCCTAAAGTGGGATATGTTGGGCTTTCTCCCTTTAAGTAATTCATAGGGAGTTTTCTCTACCAGAGGTCTGGTCATGCATCTATTGATTATGTAACAAGCAGTGTTTATTGCTTCAGCCCAGAAGTTGTGAGGTAGTTTGCTAGATAGAAGCATGGTTCTTGTCATGTCTTCAAGAGTTCTGTTTTTCCTTTCAACAACCTCATTTTGCTATGGGGTTCTAGGAGCAGAAAAGTTATGATTAACACCATGTTCATCACAGAACTTAGCAAACTTAGCATTCTCAAATTCAGTACCATGGTCAGATCTTATTGATGCTAGTTGATGTCCTAATTGATTTTGAGTTTTCTTGACAAATGAGGTGAACATATCAAATGCTTCATCCTTAGATGCCAGGAATAAGGTCCAAGTGAACCTTGAATAATCATCAACTAGCACCATCACATATCTCTTACCACCTCTACTCAGAGTTCTCATAGGACCACATAGATCCATATGAACCAGTTCCAACGTCCTGGTGGTACTGACTATTTTCTTACTTTTGAAAGAGGACCTTACCTGCTTCCCCCTGGCACATGCCTCACAAACTTTGTCCTCCTTGAACTTAATGTTAGGAAGTCCTACCACTAAGTCCTTAGAGACTAGTTTGTTAAGCTGAGTTAGACTCGCATGACCAAGTCGTTTGTGCCACAGGAGGGGATCACTGTCCAACACACTTAGGCAAGTGAGTTCATTTTCAGACAGTGTGGACAAGTCTATGACATAGATGTTATTCATTCTTTTTCCCTGCAAAACAATCTTGTCAGTAAGCAGGTTAATCACAAAACATTTTGTGGAAGTAAAAGCAACCAGGTTACCTCTGTCACACAGTTGTGATACACTGATCAGGCTATATTTCAAGCCATCTATTAGATACACATGTTCAATGGATCGTGTGTCATCCTTACCTACCTTACCAACCCCAATGATTTCACCTTTCTTTCCGTTTCCAAAGGAGACATTTCCTCCTTTGAGACTTTCAAGTGAAAGGAACTGTTCCATGTTCCCAGTCATATGCTTTGAGCAGCCACTATCCAAATACCAAATTTGGATGCCTCCTCTCACTTGAACCTACAAAAGAATCAGGGGTTAGTCTTAAGAACCCAAACTAGTTTGGGTCCTTTTCTATGAGAGAATGGATGAATCAAATTTTTCCTGGCCCAATTTGGTAGCCAGTTTTTCCCTTTTACAAACCTCTCATTTTTTCGACTGGCCTGCTCTTTTGCAGTACACTCATATTTGTAGTGCCCAATCTTACCACAATGGGTGCAGATTTTATTCTCAGGAAGAGTGAGATACTTGTTTTTGGGATCCCACTTGGGCAATTGACTTCCAAAGCCAATCCCTCTCCTGTTGCTACTATGATTCTCTTGAAGCCATATCAGGGCATCAGAGGATTTATTCCATTTACAAGTTCGATCTAATTCATGTTTGACTTTGCCAAGTTCTTCATTAAGAGTTCTTATCTGTTCATCCTTGGCATACATCTTATCTTTTAGTTTTCCCATGTTTTCTTCTAACATGATATGAGAATAATCAACAACCTTTTTACTGGATCCTAGCTTTAGCTTTAAGTTTTCAGATTTTAGTTCTAGAATCTCAGTTTCAAGTGGATAAACCTGGTTCAACAATTCAGTTTTTTTCTTTTCAGATTCACTGGCTCTGATTTCCAGGTTCATGCACTTTGCTTTTAGCATTGCACATTCTTTAGATAGTTGATCCTTCTCTTTGGTTGTTTCCTCAGAATCATCTATGAAATCAAGTAGCAACTCAGAGAGTTTTTCCTTAGATAGGAACTTTACTTTGTTTTTAAGATGAGAGATACTTACCTCTGGCTCTTTATGTGATTCCTTGTTAGATTCTCCAATTTCTATGAGCGCCTGATCTTCAGTCTCCCTATCTTCTGATTCTTCATCTGAAATTTCCCCCCCAAGCAGCAACCATAGCCTTTTTTGTGGTTGTCTTGGGTTGAACCTGTTCCTTCCTCCTGTTTCTTCTCTCATATCTTTCCTTTTTCCACTATACTTCCCACTGAGGACACTTTTTAATGAGATGGTCAGTCTTTCCACATTTATAGCATCCCTCGTTGGTTGGTCTTTTTGGAGCTTTTGCTTTGTTGTAGTTTCCTCTTCTAGATATGACTTTCTTCCTCATGAGAAAGTTTCTGAATTCTTTGGTGATCATGGCCATCTCATCATCTTCCAGATCTGCTCCCTCAGTG